>JANAVB010012200.1:290386-490877 GCA_029216955.1 Iris pallida | reverse complement strand
TATATATGTATACATATATTATATCTATATATATATATATAATATAGATATATATATATATATATATATATATATATATAAGAGAGAGAGAGAGAGAGAGAGAGAGGGAGAGAGAGAATATATATATATGATAGTAATGTATTAACATATAAACTGAAAAATTTTTATTTAAAAATATAAATTCCATATATATGTACACTAAATTATCCTTGTAAAAATATATAGTACTCTAGAGTCAATATTGCTAAATCTATAAATATTATAAGAATAAATATATATATAATATATATATATATATAATATATATATAATATTCTCTCTATCTCTCTCTCCTCTCTATATATTATATATATATATATATTATTATATATTTTTATCTATATATATATATATTCTCTCTATATACATATATATATATTTATATATAAATATATATAAATATATATATATATATATATATATTATATAGAGAGAGAGAGGGAATATATATAGATATATATATATATATATATATATATATATATATATATATATATATATATATATATATATTATATATATATGTTATGTAAATGTACTTAACATATAAACTGAAAAACTTTTTATTTAAAAATATAAATTCCATATATAGTACACTAAATTATCCTAGTAAAAATATATAGTACTCTCTAGAGTCAATATTATTAAATCTATTATTATATAATCTATATATAATATTATATATATATATATATATATATCTATATATATAGATATATATATATATATTATATATATATATATATCCTAAAGTAGTAAAAATGGATGACAGAAAAAAATATAAGAAAAGAATATAGTAGTAAAAATTATGGGGGCTACTAAAGTAGTATGCATAATCTGAGAAAATAGTATGTGAACAAAGACGATATGTGAACGAGACCACTAAAGTAGTATGCATAATCTGAGAAAATACATATCAACGATCAACCAAAGAAAACTGGATAATAAATGTAACAAAGAAAAAAAACATAAGCATATAAATAACTATAAAGAAAGACAAGGTATACTTGTCTGGTGGTAGTGCGTAGAACCAACAATATCCAATCAATCAACAAGTCACGAAAACCAAACTTGCAAACGACTCCGGATGCTAAAACAGATATCACCAACGTTTTTGGCATAAGAAAAATGTCTAAGATTGACTACCCATAAGTCCAATTATGGACACAGGGGGAAAACAAAATTTTGCGTCAAAATGATGTCCGTCGTTGGACCCGTTTTGTACCAAAAATGTGCCAAACCTATTATCTCTAAAGTCAACAAATTATATACATATGAGTCCATTTTTTGATACAAACTCAAGGATATGTTTAGATTGGATTCTGATGAGCCGCACAAAATCACCCATTGAGTCGGATCGTGGGCCCGCCAAAATGACAATCAGTTAACTGTCTCAGATTTAGACCTAACTTGGCTTATAGGACCCAAAAAATGATAAGTTCAGTGGCACAAGTTTTGTCGCGATGTGATTCACGCGCACGAAGTATTTGAGATTTTACAAAGGAGCCGATACGGTGTACCTCGACTAATACGCTCGAATTCGTTTGCGCACACGCAACCAATTCGAGTTTTGTCAAAGCCCACACATCCGCAAAATCCATGCACCTTTCGATGCTCTCAGGTTGTGATGAAGTGCCCGGTTTGTCGGGATGGACCCCGTATCGGAAAATTTTCTAATTTTTTCAAAATAGTTTTCATAATTTTTCCTGATTTTTGAAAACAAATAAAATAACCTATATTTGATGAAAACAGAAACTAAACGAATGGTTTCAATCTCGTTAGCTTGTCCAAATTACTGTTTAAGAAGTTTTCTAAGATCGCGATATCCTGGTCGCAAATCGGCTTCCAACTTGGAATTTTGGACAGTTTCTAAATCAAAAATGTTATGCCCCGATTCGCCGAATCATTCATCCTCGCTTTGACTCAAGACGAATCAATCATTCTCACTAGAGCATGTTGTCATACAAGTCTAATTTGGACTTGTACAAGGCAAGTTTGTGCATTTGATAATTCTTTTGAGACAACTTTGAGACAACAAGTTGAAATTAAACAATGCAGAGAGTTGAAGATGCATTTTAGGAAAGAAAATAGGCTTTTCATTGACTAACTTACGAAGTATGTGCATGGTCATTTTTAAATACATATGTCATTGTGGCTATATTCTTTGTTATACAAAAGAAAACTTTCGACAAGTTGCCATAAAATAATCCTGTCCATCCATACATTCATGCCCTTTTATATTTGAAAAAAAACCTTTAATCGAAATTGGGCTTCAAAATAGGAGAGCTTCGAACTGCCTCCCATTCATCAGCTTTAGCTTAGTCTCGTGCTCCCGTAACACACTCGTCACCTGGAGAGTTGGGGGTTAGCACACTTGCTAGTGAGTAGAATGAACCCACTCGTCTAAACGATACTAATATTAAGGATTCAAGCATTCAAAGTGATATTTTTGTTTAGAACTAAATGAATTGCAGTTCATATCAAAGGCATAGTTTAAAGCAGTAAACAACATAACCATTTTCAATGAATCTTACCACGGCTGTGCTCCTTCCTGCAAAAACAGATATAATACTTACCACCTTCACAAGAAATAGATGAGTATGCTATCTATCTTATATGCGGTCATTGGTGTTACAACACCACGAGGACAATCTCAATGGCATTACGACACGCCCTACAGTCCAGGTTGCAAGCCTAACTGGGATCTCACAATGCCTCATGCAAAGCACGAATCTCAAATTCCCTCTAGGTCGATTCGGTCCCGGTACGCCCGGATACCGCATCGAGAAAATAATACCTTGTGCACAAGTTGTCCAGGACCATGGAAATGTGTGAACGTTTAAGCTAGGCAACATAATGCATGACACAAACAAGATTTAGTAGTAATAATCTATATCTTGCGCAACAGTTCATCCATTTCCCTCAAGCGTATGTTCGATTTGGCAACTCGCAAGTACTAAATACTCCGAGGCACCTTTTTCGATTTTGAACCAAACTATTCACCTCGATGCGAGGCGCTAAGTTAATGTCTCTAGGCCTATTTATCCTAGTTAAGTTACAGTTATCCCATGTTCTTTATGTTAGTGGCACATATATATATTCAACCAAATCATCGATTGAACTTGAACTTGGAATTTTTGGGGGAAGGAGTAGAAAAGAAGAGGCCGAAACTTCAACAAAAAGAAATGTGTCGAGAGTAAGAACACTTCACGACGATCAAACATTTGTCACACGAACTCCTACAATGGCACGAATATCATATTAAAATTCCACCTTCAAATCATTTTCCTTCAAAATTTCCAAAGGCGCATTCAAAAATTGACGCGAAAGCATCCATAAAACCAAGAAAACCAACAGCAGACTAGTTCCGTTACTCCTATTACAGCTCAATCGCTAAGACACAGTCCGCTACATCTAAGACTTATTCCAACAGAAGACGATCCATTAGTGAAGGGATGTGGATCCCCCCTTATATATATTATATATATATATATATATATATATATATATATATATAAAATATATATTTTTTTTTGAGGTATCTTTCTCCAAGTCGGGCCGTGGCTCAAAGCCACCCAGCCGCCCGAGGGGGGATTCGAACCCAAGATCTGTGCTTGCCCCCCTCCCCCCCGCACTACTAAATATTATTTAACTAATTTAAATGTACCTAAATAATACAAAAAATTCCTAAATTTATTCTAATAATCTAAAAATATAATCACATGGTTGTACCATCTATTTATTTATCATGCTTATTAAATTTTTGTACAAAAAACTCTACTGATACGTATGTTGGAATTATTCAATAATTATGGGGCCACACATGTAAAATTAATTGTGTTTAGGATATCTAAATAATTAAGCCAAATTAAGTGGTCTATTTGGAAAATTGGCTTAAGGGTATAATTGTCATGGAATTAATGTGTAGATACCGGAGATAATTCTAATTTGATGAGGGGCCAAATTAGAAATATCACAACACACATATCTATATATATGTGTATTCATTAGGGTTATGGTCCCCAACTCATACGGCCACCAAGAGAGGGTTTTCTCTATTCTCTTCTGTATCCCCATCAAAAGAGAGGAACAAAGATTTCATCTTTGTTATTAAGGGCCGTAGTGGGTTGGAAGATCAAACCCCATAAAGAGAGTGTGCTTCAAGATCCGTCAAGCAAAGATAATGGATTCAGGTACGCTTCCGCAATTTAATTTATATTTATTTTTCATCTCATGAATTGACAAGGTACAATACAATTCCAACAAGTGGTATCAAAGCCTCCTTGTTTGATTTATGAGATTGAAGGTTTAGATTTAATTTTTGTTGTTGTTTAGGAACCCTAGATCGTAAGATCTAATTTAATTTAGGGTTTTGATTGTTCGATCAAATTTTTTATGATCCAGAAGCTTTTAGTTGGTTGGACCGATGATAGTATTTTATTTGATTGAAGTAGAGCAAGAAAGATGAGAGCTTTTATTGAGATAGAACCAGACATTATATTGCTTCTTTATTATTTAAAGCTATATATTATTTGGGGTTAAGGATCATGGGCAATATTCTGATATGCTAGACTGGGTCGAATCCTTCTTGAACGTGCCTATGTAATAAGCAATGGGTAATTTCTTTTAGCAATGGATTTAACTTCATTGCATTTGGTTTATAAGCAAATTTTGGAAAACAAATTTGAACGTGCCTATGTTCAAGTAATATGCTCTTGTTTTTTTAACCTAAAAGCAGATTAAATATTTTTATTTCAGTTTGCCAATTTTTTTTAAAGTTGGTAATTTTGGTAGCAAAAGGAATATTAATTTTGCAAAGTAGATGATTCGTTGTTGGAACATATTCAGGATGCTACTTTTGGCTAGGAATGACAAATGTTGTTCCTGTTGAAGATATATAAATGGTGTTGGAGTTATTCACATGTTATACGTACTTGAAGTTTAAGGATTAAAGTTTCTTTAATCAATATTATTGCTTCTATATAGCTGCATGATGCTCCATTATCCATAATGTACTCTTTATTTGGATTTATTTGGTCTGTTTACTATATGTTCTCCTCTGGATGCATATCTTCAGTAGATTATTTTATTTGAAGTAACCTTTTTTTGGGTTATTTGATATAATCTGTTAATGCATATATTTGACCTTCTATAGATTATTCTATTTAAAGTAATCCTTATGCATTATTTGATATTATTTGGATGCATATCCTCCGTAGATTATTTCATGAATTTTGTTATAGTGATAATATCCAATTTTGCCAAATTGAAATTCATGATTATGCTTTTGATTACTTTATTTGAGTAATAATCTTATGAATATGCATGTATATAAAGTTTTGGACATGATTCAGTTTTGTAAAATTTAGTCAACATTAATTTTTTTTGGTGCCTTTTATGACTAACAATAGTTGTCCAATATTCTAAGTAGACTCATTGAAACAAGATGTGCCAAAGTGACCTCTCTTGCGTAGATAGTCTATGAGGATGTTGGATGTTTGTGTGTGTAGATTCATGCGAGCATTAACCGGCCCAAAAAAGGTTAATACTTGGCTGAATTGCACACATACTTGTGGTGATAAATGTGTGACAATTATACGGTTTACATGTGAATAATAACCCGATCCAAGATAGGCTTATTATTTGACATGACTTATTGTCAACATTTGCATTACACCAAGAGTACCACTTGCAGTTAATATCACTATCAAAGACTTGATATTAATGATGTACTAGGTATCTTGAGATGGGGTTCACCATCATTTGAATTTGTTTGACTATATTTTACGCTTTGGTTATTAATTAGAGCATATTTGTTTTTTATTTTTTTGTTCTCTTTTCAGCTAGTTTGCTACAATATCTGCTAATCTGAACTCAATTCCAATGCTTAACGAGACAAACTTCAAGGACTGGAAAGAGAAATATATTATTCTCGACTGTGTATTGATCTAGACCTTGCACTTAGGATTGCGCGTCCCACTACTCCTAAGGATGACATTCATCTAGTGATAGAGCGAACTTCGAGAAGTGGGAACGCTCAAACCGCATGAGTCTAATGATCATAAAGCGCGGTATTCCAGAGGCATTCAGGGGTGCAGTATCTGATGAGGTTACTAATGCTAAACAATTCCTTGCTGAAATCGAGAAGCGATTTGCAAAGAATGGTAAGGCGGAAACAAGCACACTTTTGTTGCGCTTGATTACCATGAAGTATAAAGGCAAAGGTACATAAGGGAGTACATCATGGAGATGTCTCATATTGCTTCAAAACTTAAGGCACTTAAGCTCGACTTGTCGGATGACTTGCTCGTTTATTTGGTATTGCTCTCACTTCCTACACAGTACAATCAGTTCAAGGTCAGTTACAACTGTCAAAAGGAAAAATGGACTCTAAATGAGCTCATTTCGTACTGTGTACAAGAAGAAGAGAGATTGAAGCAAGATAAAACTGAAAGTGCTAATTTGGCTACCACCCCTAAAGACAAGTATAAGGGCACTAAGCGAAAGAATACAGAAGCTACTAAGGGTCCAGTGCAAAAAAACAACAAACTGAGGCCAATGGTTGTTTCTTTTGTGGCAAGCCGGGACACGTAAAGAAGGAATATATAAAGTACCACGAATGGCATGTAAAGAAAGGTACATTTCTTAATTTGGTATGATTTAGCTTCAGTATTAAGAAACACATGGTGATTAGATTTTGGTGCAACTACTCACATCAGTGTTTCTATGCAGGGTTGCCAGATCTACCGAAAGCCAATTGATGGTGAAAGACACATCTATGTGGGAGACGGCAAGTCGGTAGAAGTGGATGCAATAGGACAAATTTTGGATATTAGTTATTATTGGATTTGATAGAAATTTTATCTAAAGCTTTTATTGTACCGTCTTTTAGACGAAATTTAGTTTCAGTTTTTTTGTTTGACAATCTTATTTATCATTGTTATTTGGGATCAATAAAGTTTGATCTATCTTAAATTCAAATAATGTTGGTATTATTTTTATTTTAAATGTTCGTGACATGCTATTATCACTGAAACTATTGGTCCTATAAAGAAATCTTGCATATGGAACCACGTGGTACTAAACACAAAAATAAAGAATTTTTTTTAGACGAGAACGTGTAATATTTTTGAGGATGTTGAGTTTGGAAGAGAAATAAAGTCAATGACATTATCTTTGAGGAGGAATCGATTGCAATTCCTACTATCACTTTTGACGATGTGCAAGATTCTGCACCTGTTATTGATCAAGAAGTGAATTCAGAGCCTCAATAAGACAATGTCGAATTACCTCTATAAGCGATGTTGAGCTACCTCAACAAGAAAACATAAAGGCACCCCCCATTCAAGATAAGGTAATTGTTTCTGAGGAACAAACTCAACAACCTCAAGAGAAGAGGAAGGGATTGTTTATTAAAGAGACTTTCTCTTCGGTTTCTTTGAAAGACTCTTTTAAACCAATCATAGTACTTGTTGTATATTTTAATATTGAGCTACATCAAATGGATGTCAAAACAGTATTTCTCAATGGTAACATTGACGAAATAATTTATATGGTACAACCAGAAACTTTGTGTCAGAAGACCCAAAGAATATGGTTCGCAAACTGACAGAATCTATTTATGGACTCAAGCAGGTTTCTCGTTAAAGATACTTTGAGTTTTAACAAGTGACTATCTCGTTTGTTTTTTAGATGAACAATGTTGATTGTGTGTATCACAAGTTCAGTGGGAGTAGAAATAATTTTTGGTTTGTATATTGATTGAAGTGTTCAATGCAAACCAGGTGACACCTCGTTAAAGGAGACAAATTTGGTCTCAAATAAGTGCCCTAAGGTTCACTACAACAAATAGGGCATACAATAGCAGTTTATCTATAGCGTTCAAGCCTCCCTGCTATAGAATGTCATCATCAATAGCATTCATTCCGCAGTGCTATTAAAAGAGCGTACAATAGCAGTTTATCTATAGCATTCGAGCCTCCCTGCTATTATAATATCATCATCCATAGCGTTCATTGTGAAGTGCTATTAAAAGTTCATACAATAGCAGTTTATCTATAACGTTTATGCCTCCCAGCTATTTTGCTGTTAATAGAAGTTTATATAGCGTGTTATGAACGCTGTTAAAGGTATAATTTTTTCTGGATGCTGCTTATGTTGCTATGCCCGTATGTCAAAGTAAGGTATCCAGTTCGATTAGGAGCAACATCGTATTCTATATATTTTACATGATTAAAAAAAGACTAGCACATTTTGGATGCTATATAGTTACAACGTCGTAATGGGATTAAATCGTTACCGTAAAAAAATTATGCCAAGGAGTCTGCAGAATACTCTTCAAATCAAAATAACCTTTCAGAAATTTTATATAAAATTCCTCTACCCTAGTAAACCGAATAAAAAATTTTAGTAATATATATACGAAATATATCTTTGTATATTTAGTAACTATATATTGATAAAAAAATTATAAATAAACTGAAATATTGGTTTAAACCAAATAAACTGAAAATCGAACAGATTTATTCCATTCGATACGGGATATTCGGTTGGTTTCAATTTTTGTTATTCGATTTTCGGTCGAATTTGGTATTTGGTAATTCGGTTCGGTTAACCGAGTTAATCGAATACTCACAATTGAACTATCTACTGTTCCAATCATGGGAGAAGCAACACAATTTTTTTTTGATATTTAAAAAAATTAGTTATAGGATGTTGTGACTGCTATAGGAGCGATCCAGTTTTGCTGTATAATTTATAGCGTTCTCGATAGCGACGTTCCCGTCCGTTAGATATTCAGAAATTAAATCGCTACCGTCACTACAAAATTATGGTAATTTAGTGACTAACTGGACGACTAATCCTTTTTCATTGCTAACTTAGCGACAAACTAGCGACTGATTTTCTAGTTATTGATAATTAAGTTTAATTAATGAGATAGAGTTAATCGTCAGGCCGTTCCTAGATTGTTGCTAAATTTTTGCAATTATCAACGACTAAAATTTTTGCGTTGCTAAGTAGTCGGTAATTTCTACATAATACATAGCGACTAAACTTTTAGTTGCTGCAAAAAACCTGCCCCAATTTTTTTTTCCCCCCAAAACTCAAAAGTCACAACTTCTCCCCCCAAAACCTAACATTCTCTCCCCAAAACTCAAAAGTCACAGCTTCTCCCTCCCTCATCCGCACATCTGACCCCCTCCTCCAGACTAATTCGCCCGGTAGAAGAAGCATCAACTCCTTTTTCGTTTCCAAATATTTTACCCCCTCCAAATATTTTTCTTTTCCCCCAAACGTCATCATCTTCCTCTAATTTCTTTTTCTCCTGCTATTCCCAAACCCTAAAACCCTCCTTCCACCGCTCCACCCAAATCACCACAGACTCCATGTAGGTCGATCACGCGGTCATCCTCCTCCACGACGACTTTAACAAACTAACCCTTGCTGAAGTGGCTGGACCTCCTCAACGCCGTCCGTGATGGCCTCGACCGCGTCCGCCTCTGGTTCGGGCACCTAGACATCGTCATCCCCGCCGTCGGCAACCATAAGCTCTGCGTTCTAGGAAGTCCCTCGGCGACCACTCCCTCCTCGGCGAGACCGACCTGGTTCTTCCGAACCACCAACACAATCGGTCCTTCAGCCGTGACCCGAATCGCCGTGGCCAGAGCCACCACCTGCGGACCCTCTCCTGGTCCGTCTCTCACAGTTGGTATGCCGCCAGGCAGCTGTAGTCCATGGGGAGCGGCATGAGCCCTCCGAAGCCCGCCGACGTATCGGGCACCGTGGGGTTTGCCATCCCGATATTCACGATAAGCTCGGTGCTGTTGTTCATCTTGTGGGCGCTGGTCACCGCCATCCCATGCCAGGACCAAGGGCTGCAGCACGCTCACCTCTCAATCCCGAGGAACTTCCCGTGGGCCACAACGATGGCCTCGCTGCAGGAGAAGATACTCGAGGGGCATAAGAAGAGGGGGAGAGGGACAAGAAGAGCCACAGCACGAGCGGACTGATGAGTAAGAGACTTGGCTCGAACATAACACTGGATCATGTGAACTTTCATGTATTTTCTTTTGATATTGTTGTTTTTCTTTTCAATTGAGGACAGACAATGAGAACACAAATGACTGATAACTTTTATCCTCTGCATCTAGCCGCAGGTATCAGCAAGCAAAACTAAGATTACATGGTTCTTGAATATGTAGACGGGGGAGAATTGTTCGACAAAATTGTAAGTCGTACCCAGTTTATATCGATTGTTATTTATCTAGGAACTAAAAATTCATGTGGGATTTGAATGTTAGTTCAGATGATTAGCTATAGCTTTTGGTCTGTATAAACCTGAGATTCATATGTTGGCTTAATAGAAAAGCAGCAAACTGAAAGTTTTCTTTCCTTGAATGTTCGGTAGGCAGTTAATGGAAGACTTTTAGAACGTGAAGTTCAAAGGCTCTTTCAGCAGATAATTGATGGTATAAGCTACTGCCATGATAAAGGTGTTTATCACAGGGACCTGAAGGTTAGCTCGCACTATTAATTCTTTGAATTCTTTTGTAAACATGAAAGTAAGCTTGATTACAGAGAAAAGATGACTTCATTACATGGAGTTGGGAATCCTACCTGAAAAAAATGAAGTAGAACTCTTTTAATTTATATGCCTCTTCTCCTCAATTATGTGATTTTGACCTGTTTTTAGACTAGTCTAATCTTCTTCTTCTTTTTTCATTTTGCCGCTATAGCTTGAAAATATTCTTGTTGATTCGAAAGGAAACATAAAGATATCAGATTTTGGTCTCAGTGCTTTACCTGAACATCTGAGGGTATTTTTTATTTCCTGTAAAATTGATATTTTTCGTAACTGTAATGGTCAGGGCAACTCCTGGATATGTTAACCTGTATTTTGATTTTGCCTTGTTGAATTTCAGAAAGATGGTTTGCTACATACAACATGCGGGAGTCCTACTTACATCTCCCCTGAGGTAGAGATTTGAGTTTCTGTGACTTCTTTTTCTAGATTTTATGTTATCTTCAATAAAGTGACACACATGTTGATTGCTTGTAATTTCTGCAAGGTCCTTGCCAACAGAGGTTACAATGGCGCTACCGCAGATATTTGGTCCTGCGGTGTCATCCTTTATGTCATTCTTGCGGGGGTATCTGCCATTTGATGATAGAAACATTGTTGTTCTTTATCAGAAGGTATTGCATATATACATATCATGAGGTAATGATAGTTTGCCGAGGTAATTCCAATACCTTTACTTGTTTTTTCTGTGGGCTGGAGCAGATTTTCAAGGGAGACTGTAAGATGCCCAGATGGCTTTCCCCCGGCGCTAAGAATCTGATACAGAGGATTCTTGATCCTAACCCTGAGACGTGGCTAGATGTAGATGGGATTAAAGCAGATGACTGGTTCAGGAAAGATTACGCTCCTGTTGTTTCCAACGAAGAAGAAGATACCAGATTCGATGATGCCATTGCAGTCGAAGTGGTATAACGCTAGGTTCTAGTATCTTAACTTCTGATGGGCTACTAGACTTTGATGTTAAAAACTGACAAGTCCATTTCTTTTGTGAAGCCTAATGAAGGTGGTGACAATGGGAACAAATCATCCACTCTCATCAATGCCTTTCAGTTGATTGGCATGTCCTCTTCCCTTGACCTCTCAGGCTTTTTTGAAACAGAGGTGAGCTGCAATTCCTTTCTTCTCATGGTTCTTTTCTAAAAAAAAGTTAACAATTCGTTTATTACCTATTTTATCTACGCTTAAGTAGCCAGTGCTACATTGTTTCTATACTGTAATGTAATTGTAATCGCAATGTAATCAAATGGAAAAAATTGTAATCGCAATGTAATCAAATGGAAAATTATTTTTTTTCCATTTGATTACATTGCGATTACAATTACATTACAGTGAACCAAACGGGGATTAATAGTGAAAACAACACATGAAAAAGAAACTCTAGTACAAGGCCTTGAATAAAGAAAACATAAGTACAAATTAAATGAAGACATCCCACAAGTTCTCCATGCCTAATACCTAGCAAAACATCTAATCATGCAAGGATGTTAACATATCTGATGCATCGACAAGGATATTCAAACCTACAAATATCTACAAGATCAATAATTACTACATCGAAGCAATTTTTTTTTTTTTTTTTGAAGACACAACTTACTCGCATTAGACCACAGGGCCCTCCTGGTGCATCTACTGTGATCCAGTAAAGGGAGGTTACTATATTCGTGTCTAGGTTGAACTATGATGAAATGCTATACTTCACGAATATAATGATACGAATTTGCTAATAAAATATGTATTTTGATTTACACCTAGTTACACATTTCCTACCAAGTTACCGCAAAGACTGTAGGAATAACCAATTAAATCCTGTAGATAATATAACCTCTAATTTTATGATCCTAAGAAGATGTATTGTTTGGTAATATTTTTACTGCAGGATGTTTCAGAAAGGAAGAACAGA
This sequence comes from Iris pallida, assembly GCA_029216955.1. Taxonomy (NCBI): domain Eukaryota; kingdom Viridiplantae; phylum Streptophyta; class Magnoliopsida; order Asparagales; family Iridaceae; genus Iris; species Iris pallida. Next base: position 478,356 of record JANAVB010012200.1, on the reverse strand, counting down.
TTTACCTCAAATTATTTGCCAAAAGTTCTTTTTGAGAAGATTGAGGACATCGTTACAGAAATGGGATACCAAGTACAAAAGGGAAATGGCAAGGTAATTTATAAACATGAATCCGTATATATAATCTTCTAATATACCTGTGTGATTATTAATAATAATGGTTCAGCTCAGACACACTATAAGTGATTCGCTTCTCCAACATAAGCGCATTATATATAAGTGTAAGAGAGTTGTATCACTTGAAATATTACAAGCTTACTAGTGATTTTAAATAGCATTCTATTTCTCCTAGCGAGTTTGACTTGCATTCAGTAATTTAGTCTTCATTGACTTGTACGGAGTTTTGGTGTCCATGTGTTAAAAGCTCGATACCGAGTCTTTACCTCTTTTATGTATCTACATGTAGCTGAAAGTTATGCAACAGAACAAGGGTTCGTCAAGCCCCAAAAGCCTTGGGTCCCTCTCAGTTGCTGCACAGGTAAATAAGTTTTAGTTCATCCACTTGTATGTGCTGATTTTTTTTTGAGATGCCAGGCATAACGCACGGGACTTTGTGTACACTGCGTTGCATGCCTGTTAGGCCAACTGCTCACTATATGCTGACTTGTATGTGCTGATATTGATATTGAATTTCTTTGGATTACTCTGAATTCAGGTTTTTGAGCTCAGTCCATCTCTGTATGTGGTCGAACTAAGCAAATCTCATGGAGATTCCTCATTATATAGACAGGTAATTTGTTCATGTCCCCTGATTTGATGCATTGAAGCCATTGTTTCAGCTTCAGCATTTAAAAAATTTCCAGTCTGCAATATGAACTAACTGAACTCCACTGCCTGCAGTTATGCTCAAAGCTATCGGGAGATTTGGGCGTCAGAGAGAACCATCAGTTCGCACTATTAATTCTTTGAATTCTTTTGTAAACATGAAAGTAAGCTTGATTACAGAGAAAAAGACGACTTCAGTTACATGGAGTTGGGAATCCTAACTGATAAAAATGAAGTAGAACTCTTTTAATTTATATGCCTCTTCTCCTCAATTATGTGATTTTGACCTGTTTTTAGACTAATCTAATCTTCGTCTTCTTCTTTTCCATTTTGCCGTTATAGCTTGAAAATATTCTTGTTGATTCGAAAGGAAACATAAAGATATCAGATTTTGGTCTCAGTGCTTTACCTGAACATCTGAGGGTATTCTTCTATTTCCTGTCAAACTGATATTTTCCGCAACTGTAATGATCAGTGCAACTCCTAGATATGTTAGCCTGTATTTTGATTTTGCCTTGTTGAATTTCAGAAAGATGGTTTGCTACATACAACATGCGGGAGTCCTACCTACATCTCCCCTGAGGTAGAGATTTGAGTTTTTGTGACTTCTTTTTCCAAGATTTTATATTATCTTCAATAAAGTGACATACATGTTGATTGCTTGTAATCTCTGCAAGGTTCTTGCCAACAGAGGGTATAATGGCGCTACCGCAGATATTTGGTCCTGCAGTGTCATCCTTTATGTCATTCTTGCGGGGTATCTGCCATTTTATGATAGAAACATTGCTGTTCTTTATCAGAAGGTATTGCATATATACATATCATGAGGTAATGACAGGTATGATTATATCGATCAGGGATTCAGGATCCAGTTAGCACATACCTTAGTTAAAGCACCCATTATATGTTAACCTATAGGTTATTCCTTTGCTTCAACAATTATCATTTTTTAGCTATCTTGAGATGGAATCTTTACTGTTCTCCAGATGTGTTATTATTCAGCTTTTTTTTCCTTCCTCCTTCCGGTCATATAGCTAATAAATTTTTGTTGTTACTCAGGGGCAATTTGATGATGTCCAAAGGGCTCCTTCTGTACCATCTAAGCCACCAAGAGAGCTTAAAGAGATGGTATGAGTTACTTCTACTATGTCGTAACACTCAGATATCCGTGAAGCTCTCAAGGAGGAGGTTTACGAAGGTTGTTAATAGGTAGAGATGTTTTACGAAAAATGGTTATTTTTATTACAGGATGAAAGCAAAAGCAAGAAGGAGCTTGCTGAAATATATGAGGTTGGTAGTTTCTGGCACATCAATTTTGCTCTCTGTAATTCAACTGCAAATAATAATAATTGAACACTTGAATGTAAATGTATAATGTTTGACCTCCTTACTGATTCTGTTTGAACAGACATCGAAGCTCTAAAGGTCAGATTATTTAACATGAATATCACGGTTACTTTTAGTATTCTAAAATGATCGCGATGTATGAACTCTTGTACTTCACCGACTCTATAATATGTGGTATTGAGAAGTTAAATCCATCATTGCAGTTTCAATGTAGTATTATATGAATTTTTTTGGTGATAGAATTTTGAGTTGATTGGTGGGGAGATAAAAGCTATATAGATAAGGAAACCTCCCTAATAATCCATTGGCATCTAGTTCAGGGCTCATCGATTAGTGCATCCAATCACCTTTTTATGTTTATGTCTATTTAGTGCATCCAATCACCTTTTATGTTTAAAAACCTCCCTAAGAATCCATTGCAGTTTCAATGTAGTATTGTATCAATTAGTGTTACCCATGTTTAATGATGTCTGAATATAAAGTAGAACCTATAATGTCTGCAATTGCATATATCATATCCAAAGGCTATTGAAACTACTGAAGAACCAAGATATCCATGGACATAAGTTATGTCATGCATAGTATGTCATGCACTGTTCGCCTTGCAAGGTATGCCAATTGGAAACCTATTTTGTCTAATCTTTTACACAGTATTTTAGCCATTAAAATGGCTTCTATCAATTGCAATGTATATTTACTACTTTAGAACACGATTATCCTGCAATGTATATTTTCTTTACACTAATGATTTATCCCCTATTTTTGTGTAGGTTGGATGAAGGAAGAGGATGCTTTCTGAGGAGTTTTGGTTGTGGATAGGCTCGAAGGAAGCTAAATGTTAGATAGTCAACATTTTGGGATATATGTAGCTGACTACATTGTTAATGTTTAATTTTTGGACATATGTTTGGTACTACTTCGTTGTTCTACATGGAAAAATGAAGGATTTTGAATGTTTGGTACTACTTCGTTGTTCTACATATATTAGACAGTGAAATTAATGAATTTACTTATGTTCGGAATTCATTCTGTGATTGATTCGCATTTAAATTTTTGAATACCAGAATTTTGTGTAACTGTGGCATTATCTGCAATAGTATTCTGATATGCTGCATTCTGCAAATTTTCGAATACAGAATTTTGACTCTGTAATAGCATTCTGACATGCTATTGTTGCACATATAATAGCAGGAAAGAAATGTTATAAAAAGCAGATATATATCGAAACGCTATTAACAAACAATAACATACAGGAACGCAATTAAAAATAAACAGCGTTCAGGAACGCCATAACACATTTATAGCGTTAACAAATGTTATTAATGAATTATAGCGTTCGCAAAGGCTATGTAAACTATATAGCGTTTGTAAGTGCTATAACATGTCTATAGCGTTCATGAACGCTACAATATATTAATAGCGTTCATGAATGCTATTAAAGTTCTATAGCGTTCCTAATTGCTATAACTATCATATAGCGTTTCAAAACGCTATACATTGTCTATAGCGTCAATGAATGCTATAATCCATGAATAGCGTTCGTGAACGCTATAACTTTATAGCGTTCTTGTACATGGGGTTATTATAGCGGGGGCATATATAGCGGACGGAATATGCTATAATATGCATTCTACAGCGTTCAGCGTACGCTATCATATCCCATATCTGTTGTAGTGGTTAGCCTTAAAATTAAGAAAATACAATAGATTTTTCCTTCACGATCAGTTGTAGGGAGTTTAATGTATGCACAAGTATATACGCGTCAGGATATTGCGTACATAATTCGGATGTTAGGCCGATATTTAAGCATGTATGGATGGATCATTGGGTAGTAGCCAAACTACTTAAGTAATTAATAGAGAACAAAAAATTATATGCTCTTTGTAGGAGATGGAATAATTCTGGAGATCATAAGGTATTTCGACTCCGATTTTGTTGGATGCTAACATAGTAGGAGATCCACATCAGGTTATGCTGACTAATGGAGATATATTTTAGATGAGTGTCAAACATGCACTCATAATTTCTTCCATCATGAAAGTAAGGTTTATAATATGATGTAGTGTATCTATTCGGGAATATGGTTATGAAATTGTCACAAGGCTGTGCCTAACGGTGTTGAAAAACCACATAAAATTATGGTGTGACAATAAATCAGCAGTACTGTATTTCAATAACAACAAAAACTTGTATAAGTCAAAGGATATTGACATAAAGTTTCTAGTTGTGAAGGAAAGAATTCAGAATGGTTATAGTGTTCATATAGCACATTAGAACAAACTCTATGTTAGCGGATCCGCTCACAAAAGCATTATCACCCAGGGTCTTTCATGAGAATACTGCTCATATGGGTGTTAATTAAGAATATTGCAATATGGTGGGAGTTTGTATTTTATGTATTTGGGTGCTATTTGGTTTTGGACACATTTATGTATTAAAGTATTTTGGATATTTATCTGATCAGATATATGGAAATTCAGTTCATTCTGTTTTCATTATGTTAAAGTATTAATCTCATTAAAGTTAAGGAGGACCAGTTGGAAATAGACATGTGTTGATCACATTGTGTATAATTTCCATGCTACGCATCCATGATTGATCTATGTCGTTTAGCTATAATGGTATATGTGACCATTGATGGTTTAGTTACGCTATATGTGACGAAGGCCGCTTTGATCCTATGTTGATATGGTTAATAGACGAGATTGTCCGGATATACCCTAAGGATTAAGATAGCAATTTATGAGCTCACTAAGGTTAACACAATTATAAGGTTACATATGTGACCCAGTAGAAGATTGTTGGAATTATTTAATAATTATGGGGCCACACATGTAAAATTAATTGTGTTTGGGATATCTAAATAATTAAGCCAAATTAAGTGGTCCATTTAGAAAATTGGCTTAAGGGTATAATTGTCATGGAATTAATGTGTAGATACCGGAGATAATTATAATTTGATGAGGGGCCAAATTAGAAATATCACAACACACATATCTATATATATGTGTATTCATTAGGGTTATGGTCCCCAACTCATACGGCCAATATATATATATATATATATATATATATATATATATAAAAAAAATATATATATATATATATATATATATATATATATATATATTGGCCGTATATATATATATATAATATATATATATATATATATATATATATATATATATATATATATATATATATATATATATATATATATATATATATTATATATACACATGTGATTATACACACATGTATATATACACCAAGAGAGGGTTTTCTCTATTCTCTTCTGTATCCCCATCAACAAAGAGAGGAGCAAAGATTTCATCTTTCTTATTAAGGGCCGTAGTGGGTTGGAAGATCAAACCCCATAAAGAGACGTGTGCTTCAAGATCCGTCAAGCAAAGACAATGGATTCAGGTACGCTTCCGCAATTTAATTTATATTTATCTTCTTCATCTTATGAATCGACAGGGTACAATAAAATTCCAACAACGTATATATATAAAGCCTAATTTATTAGGTATACACTTGTATATTTTTTATACACACATGTATATATATATATATATATATATATATATATATATATATATATATATATATATATATATATATTATATATATATATATATATATATATATTTATATATATATATATATATATATATATATATATATATATATATATATATATATATATATATCCTAAAAAACTAATTTATATTTATATATAGCCTAAAAAGCCAAAATCTTAAAAAAACATTTTAAGAAAATTTTATCATATTTCAAAATAATAAACAAATTTAATAGCATAAAATATTTGTTTATAACCCTTATTTATAAAATCACTTACTAGGCAAAAAAAAATAATAAAATACCTTTATATATATATATATATATATATATATATATATATATATATATATTATATATATATATATATATATATATATATATATATATATATATATAAAATATATATATATATATATATATATATATATATATAAGGGAACGAAGAATTTTATTGAAGTAATAGGCGCAAAATGCCGAAGCCTATACAAGTAAGCGCGCAAGTGCGACAAAAGGACAGAAAGGCGAAAACGTGAGAGACCTCACGAAAAATAAGAGAGAAAAAAAGTCGGGGTAGGGGGCCTAAGCCAGAGCCTCCCAGAAGGAGTGGGGGGAGTGGGAGCAGCGCCTCCTAGCTTTGAAGCATTGTCTGACGACTTCTTTAGCCAATTGATGAAGGGGGAGTTGCCGACCTTCGTATCTGAATTTGTTCCTGTTCTTCTAAAGCACCCAAAGACCTGCGGCTGCTACGATCTGGTGGCCGTGGGAGCGGCTCCAGTAGGCCAGGAGATCGTAGAAGCCCCCGGATGGTTGGGTCATATTAAGTCTATTATAGAGCTCGGACCAAAGATCGGTTGCGAGTTCCCCCAAGAGAAAGACGTTCTCAACCGACTCCGTCGAGTGCTCCTCGCAACAATGGCATCTCAAAGCGAGGCTGAATCCCGTGGCACGGATAGAGTCATCGGTCAGAAGCTTGCGGCGAAGAGCTTGCCAAATGAGGATGGACCATTTGATGGGGATGCAAGCCTGCCAAAACTTGGCTAGCACAGGATGCTGAACCCCACTGCCTCTGGCTACCAGTCTGGCAGAAGCTAGAGTGAATAGCCCGCTCGGGTTGGGGGACCATCTCCAATAGTCATGCGTGTTCGAGATCCGCATATTAGCAGCTAGGAGGCTGGTGGCCGCTTGCTGACCAAGAAAATTCCTATATATATATATATATATATATATATATATATATATATATATATATATATATATATATATATATATATACATGGACGTCTTTGGACTCACTACATGACTACATGTGTTTATGTTTTGTTCGGGTCAATTTCAGCTAGTTGGTACAACCGAATTTTCTATAAAGTTATAATCTTAATAAATAACTAACTAAATCATTTATAGGGGTCAAGACACAAATTTGACTGATTTTTCTAGTTGGGATACAGCTATGGCTAGGCCTTCCCTAGCATGGCTATTCAAAGCACACGACTACACTCTTCATGTTATAATTCATAGTCATCTTTACTTCAAAACTTAACCATGACTAAGGCCATATATAATAGTAACTAAATATTTGATAAAGGTACTTAAAAAAATCAACAATCACTATTTAATAAAATAAATGTTAATTTTTTTTAAAATATTTCTAGGTTTTACAAAAATATTATTTTAACTAATTTATGTAATTATTCCAGAATTATATATTTTTAATTATTTATTGTTCCAGGATTCAATTAGTAGGCCAAATGTGGTATTAATGATGTAGTATCAACATGGGGCAATTGTGTTTGTGTTTCCACTAATAAAATAATATTATTAGTGATATTAAAATATTTATAAGTATCTTCCAGAAATTAAATTATTATTTTATATTAGTTATAAATTAATTTTATAAGAAAATTTGGTACTTGATATGTTGTATAGTGTTGTAGCGATATTATGGAGACTAGTGGGTATAAATATTAATAAGTCTACACATATGTTAAGTCGTTAGAGAGTATTAATAATAGTATATCTATTATAGGTGAACTTGGCGGAAGTTACGAAGACATTGGAGTTGGTCAGGCATACACTCAGATAGCGGTTACAGGCAAGTGTACCTTACCATGGTCATCAATTGCTTTTTTTATTTCTTGTTGTTTATTTTGTTAGCATTAGCATGATATAGGATCGTTGATACTTAGTGTCTGTTTCGAAGATGGATATCGATGTCATGATGATGGTACCGAGTATTGACATTAGGCATTGCATGCATATTAATGTGCCCATTGACACGAATGACCACAGGACACTGACACGTTGATGATGGGAGGTTACACGAGTATTCATGATATTGACTTCGTAGCATTTTACTAGATTACTCATTGTTATTGTTATAGTAATGAATGTATGGACTTGAGATTGATAGATACTAGACATGGGGTGGGGAGAAATTTACTACGATATCAGACATTGTATTGTGGTATGTTATTATTGTGAGCCTTTATCTCTGTAGCAGACTACTGGCTATTGTTATTGATTGTCCTTAGTCCGACAACATGGTACTGGAGATAATAGCCTGCTGAGGAGCTTGTGAGCCACAATGGCAAGGTCTAATATTCTAGGAATGGTTATCACATGCATATCACGTAGATCGGATACATTACATTGTCGTGCATCATATTTTTTATATTTGTACCTTGGCATGTATATTATCTACCTTGCTAATCCCCTGAGGACCGGGTGATTTCCCCAGGTAGTTGGTCATACAGAGATAGCCCACTGCTCATAGAGCTGTTGCTATATCCGGCTCAGGTATCTTATCATGCTTTCATGTTTTATCCATTATTTATACTCCGCTATTAGCTTAATTTTATAGACCTATGCCATTCTCCGGATCTAATCAAACATGTATGTTATTGGGCTACAGACCATAATATATATTGTTCATTTTTTTTACTTATTCTGTGGATTGAGGTAGTTAGAATTGTAGTTGTTTGATAGATAAAAATTAGAACAGTAAGACAACTTATACCAACTCGAGCTGGACTGGGTCCTCTTAATACGTAGCTGGCATATATACGATCTCCTAGTCCTACGTATTTTTGGACTGGGGTGTTACTTGTATCCACGGACGTCCATGGAGGACATTGTAGGATACACTACAAGGAAAATGATCATTTACGGCGTGCGAAATATGCCGTAAAAGATCTTTTACAGCGTACATTTTGGTGCCGTAAAAGGTCATGCCATAAATGACCCTTTTTTACAAAGCACATTTAAACGTTTTAAATTATCATCTCCATCTTTTTTATAACGCGCATTGAACATCGTAAACGACCCCCTCTATCTTTTTACAACGCGCATTCAAACGTTAAATGACTCTCCACCTTTTTACATCATGCTTTTAAACGTTATAAATAACCCTCTCTAACTTTTTACAACGCGCTTTCGAATGTTGTAAATGACCCACTCCAACTTTTTACAATGCACTTTCACATGCTATAAGTGACCATCTTTTCTACAGTGTGCTTGTGGCCTACGCCTGTAGAGCCAAGGCATTGGTCAGGAGAGCAGCAGCCGTGCATACCCGGATCAGACGAGGTGAGAGAAAAAAAATACAATAACAACAATCAAAGAACTATAATACAAACAATATTTATATTGATCACAAATATGTAATTTGTACATCAAAATATCTAATGAAAGGACAAAAGAGATGAAATAAAACATAATTCAGTAGAGAATTAATTCCCATATATATATATATATATATATATATATATATATATATATATATATATATATATATATATATATATATATATATATATATATATATCCAGCAATATGTTAGCATGTTAGGGGGATGATTCTTGCATCCCACTCGCTCCACTGAGCTCCAAACCCTCGGAATGCTGCAGAACCTGGTGAAGTTATCAACCCTGAACTTGGCTCTGTACATCATTCCTTTTGTTGTCGACATGGGACATCGCCGTCATCTTGTTCATTGGATGTTCAAAGCTCCTCAGTGCTCCCTCACTATGGAACAACTACGCTGCTCTACCATCCCTCCTGCAAAAATCATCAATGCAAGATAACTGCCTAGAACAATGCTAGTAGCAAATATTTCTTTCAGCAACCAACTATCAGGTAGTGGGGATGCCTTGATCCAAACTTTTAAAAACCTTCGGGGGAGACCGCACCTCTCACACAAAGCCTTTCTGTTTTATATTTAGTCCAAGATGGCTTGTGGTGCCAGTGACTTTCATATAGTTTGAGTCAGCTTGATAGCGACAATCCGCGTGCATGCCTTAGATTGAGTCAAGAAGTGTCTGCATGACACAAATGAGCCAAGTATATGCACGGTACAATGAGTCAAGATATGGGTACACGGTATGCAACATGAGTATGGAGCATTAGATTTGCCTATAAGAAGAAACATGTGCTTCGGCATGAGATATAATGTCGTATTTTGATTCGTTGGCACTAAGTTCACAAGTCTATGATTGAGTAACTTGCACGATGAAACAGAGGAAGGCCATAAGGCGAGTATTGAGTAAATTGTACTAAGTTACGAGGCACGGCCTCGATGTTGTTACACAAATGAATTTTGTTGCAAGACTATGTTGTTGCATCACAAAATAGACCAAGAATATGTCTTGAACTGATCCTAAGGCAAGATTATAACGACCACAAAAGACTAAGTTGCACTCACTAAAAATAAAATATTGGTTTTATATGGGTGGACGATATACCCTCCACCAGTACGGTTATGTACTGACACTGCACCAGTTTTCATACGCAGGTTACAAGTACTTGCTCATTCAAGACGGGACTTGCTTGGATGCATTGAGACATGGAGTTCCTTGACGTGTTGAGGTGTGCATCCCCGTTAGAGTCTACATCTATACTGGACATAATTTATGACATCGCCTTCTGAAGCATCCGCAAGCTATAAGCCAAAGGGCATGATCAACTTCTTTACTCATAACTTATGTACGACGACCTCGTCGTTAAGCTATTATAATCGACCGTTATGGTATTGCCTTAAACGGGCACAATCTAGGCTTGCGCGGCATCATGTATCATGCCCCAGTATCAGAATACGGGGACGAACGTAGGCCAGCTACACCGTATAAGGTACGAAGATGTCATACAGCGATTACGGTTGTTAATCTTGTTGGGTATCCTAGCATGCAATCAATCTATGGCATAAATCTGATCTCATATCCACAGGCAATAACAATAAAATAACAGCAATAAAGAGAACCATATGGAAAGCAGAAAATATTCATATGACAATCATAAAGTTTATTATAAAAATAATGTAGATAATAATACCTTCCTACACAGTTCCCACATGTCTGGAACTGAAACACATCCTCCAAGTCAAGTCTGGAAGATCCATATGGTCGGTCACTGGCAATCTGGGAACAATCTAGGGTTTGTCAGGCCAACCGCAGCAAGTACCAGAAAGGAAGGCTCAAGGACGGGCGAAGAAATCAACAGGATAAAGTATGTGATAGAAAAAGCATATATGAATAGTAAATGAGGGTAAGAATCATGCGGTACCAGCGCACGATAACAATCCACAACTAATATAGCTAAATAACCAACAATATTACAGTCACCCTAACATCTAATAATACCTGCATCGCTAATTGGAACTCGTAGTCTATCCTCAGAACAACAATCCATCCCTACACCGAACAAAGACAATGGAATGGATTACCGGTCGAGACATCATTATATACCGGCCAACTTTGTAAGCAACAAGCCAAATAATTTACGGAATAAGAGGCCACTCAAATTCCTATGACTTTCTATGTGGAGGTTGGGCTACCACAACAATGCAAAATATAAGAATCCTCATATCGTGCCAATCTAGTAGGCTAGTGAGGCCAAATATAACAAGACAGGATAAGCATCGATCCCTCGTAAGGCTACCGTATGAGCAAGACAAGCATACAATACATAGTACATAAAGTAGCCGGATAGTGTATTCTCTAATACGGACGGTAACAATATCCGTGGCGGCTAACCGAAATAAGTGGCTAGTACTGTACGACCTCGAGATTTCGTTCCTTCCCAATGCTTCTACCTGTTTAAGTTACCTAGATTATCCATACAATTATCCGGAATCACATGTCGTGGTCACATGATCGTCCTTCAGATGTCATACCATAGTACGAAAACGTTAAGTAAGAATCAACCTCGACACCTAGAGTCCTAGTTCTGATTCATTCTTAGTGTAATACAACAAGAAAATCAATCAATCCTGACCACGCTAAGACTACATGCCAACTACCAGGGTACCCATGCAGGTAATCATATAATATAACTAGAATAATAGGATTGCATCGTAGTGTAATATAATCCGGAAAACAACACCTCAGAGAGCTAGTAGACAGGAAGCATCTCAGTGTAATAATAGGGCCATTACCTCAAAGGGTAAGTTGGAAATCATGGCACGGATACACTAGTCATGTCAGGAATAAGGACAAATTAGTCAGTCACATGAAGTCATCTGCCCACATCGTGGCATGGATATCAAGTCAGGTACAATATCAGAATCTCTACTATAATAGCATCTCAAGTACACATGGGAGCCTACAGCTCTAATCATCAAGTTGGTCTATCCACCGGATCAATCTATTAGGAGTCTCCTATCTACGATGAGATAAATATCATGTCAGGAAAGACAATCACCAAATACTAAGGTAACTACTGTAATCAATGCTAGGCCCTCTGGCTCACAAGAATTCACCGAATCAGCAATCACAGGTATTAGTAAGCAAGTCTTCCAACTACCGAGATATAGCAATCGTACCAGGTTTCGGCACTTGGGAAGTCAGGTAAAACTTATGCAATGATACCCTCTATATTCTCCTCGTTCCGCAAAACACTCGCAAAATCATCAAAATCCAGGAATCCATATGGTCATATATGATCAAATGAGAACATCATCTAATAAGGAAATGGCAATACTATCCAAGAATCCACATGAGTCTACCAAATCAATACCCCGGGATCATACTCCCTATAATACTAAATCCTCAGAAATATCCAAGGTCACAATTCCGATACATAAGACAACTGTCAGGCCTATCTAGCTAGACTAGAATAACTCCTAAAAAGAATAGTTATGGGACAAGAGACTATTAATTAATGCTGCCAAAGAAATGGCAAGGATTGCATGAACCGCTCTGGAGCAGATCCACAACTCTTAAACCAAATAAGGACCACGGTTGCAGACCGTCTCCCGAGTAGAACTGCGCTCCTTAGGCAATCCGACGGACAAGACATGTCAAGTACCTAGGCGACTAATCAAGTCACAAGTCTATCTAGCAGGTGTAATCCCACAAAAATTTTGGAGGATTTTTCTTTTTCTGTTTTAAAATATATTGATTAAATATGTTGTTTGGAATTAATTTATCTTTTATTATTATTAGTAAGATCAATGTTATAGTATGTAATTTAAATTACGAAATTTATATTAGTTATAATTTATTTAAGAAGGTTTTTATTAGTCCTGCTATAGCAACAGCAGGTAATATTTATACAAACATTTATGCAAGTATATTCGAAATATTCTTAAATTTTAAGAAATTTGTTTTGTTTTAAATTTTACATAATTGTCACAAGTATTGAATAGCCTTGAATTTCACTACTGAGATTATTTTTATATTAATAGTGGTAGTAGTGGCTACACTATAGGTAATTGGGTACAAGAAAGTCCTTAATCAAAATATTTTAGAAAATAATCTTATTTTTCTTTTTTCTTAAAATTTTACAAAATTTTTATTTGGACTTAAGGAGCATGTATGACTATACATGTAATTAGGATTGTATATATGAGTAAAATTTATTGATAAGTATAAAAATATTTTTCTTTATTTTTAGAAGTTATTTAAATTTATATTAGGTTTTCTTAGTTTACTGTTATATATCAATATGGGTGTGTGTATATATATATATATATATATATATATATATATATATATATATATATATATATATATATATATATATATATATATATATATATATATATTATAATAATAATAATAATAACCGAGCATCACTGTTCAATGAACAGTATCATCCAAACTATATAAATATATATATATATATATATATATATATATATATATATATATATATATATATATATATATAATAACCGAGCAGCACTGTTCAATGAACAGTGCTGCCATCATCCGAACTCTATGAGAAACAACATAGCAGTGGTTCGAGTCTTTGTAAGGGAAAGAAAAAAAACAAACGAATCGAGCTTACTGTTCCCCCACATGGGAGGAACAGTACGCTCCCAAGACCCGTCAAACCGAGAGCTCATCTCTCCGTTTGTTCCAACGAACTCCTCCAAATACAGATTTGGTTTAACTAAATCTACAACCAAATCTCCCCAAATTTCCTTCCTTATAATCCCCATTAGATTCTCCTTAGATTAAATCAAAGAGGGTTCATTTAAGCGCATCCAAATCATTTAAAGATTTAAAATCTATCCGGGCTACATATCAATACTCATACGCGGGGTTCCGATATTGTTTCTCCATAACCTACTCGCGTGATCAAAATCCCCAAGAACCAGAGGATCCCAGAACTCCCCACGACTTCGTCGGACCCTTGCGCTGCCTGCAAGCGCTGCCCGTCGCTGCCGATCTTCGCTGTCGCCTGTACGAACCAAGAACAGAGCACCTACTCTGTTCGCATCGGCCGCAAGTACCCATCTTCCCTCCTTGTTATCTTCCTACCCTCTCGATGAAATCACGATCTACGAATTGCAATAGATATTCCATATAACCCCCTTCTAGACCCTTTAGAAAGATTTCAAAATCATATTCTAGATCGGCTGCGGATTCAACGCAAATTTGAGCCGATTCAGCCAAAAAAAATAGAACATTAGGAACAGCCAAGACCGGATTTGGAAGGTGAAATCCCGTCGATTCCTCGACAGTTTCGAGAACCTGCTTCAACAGATTCATTCACAACATAAACGAGATGGAAACCTAGTTTTTAGAATTATTTTTTTTATTGTTCATATTGTTGTTAATTGGGTTTCAAAGTTGGGATAAAAACCAGTTTTTAAAACTATAATTTAACAAAAACTTCCCGATACGGCGTGCGCCCCGACAAATCGGGCGACGTGGTCGTGCACTATATGCATCGAAAGGCGCGTATGGATGTTACCGATGTGTGGGAACTGATGGAACGCGATTTCGTTGCGTGCGTGCAACGAAATCAGTACGTATTCGTCGAGATACCCCCGTATCGACGTGTTGCAAACTTGACCATAACTTCGTGCTCGTTCGTTGTATCGAGACAAAACTTGTGCCATCAGGACCGTATCATTTTTCTGGTCCTGTATGCCAAGTTTGGTCCGATTCTGAGAAGGTCAAATCGGAATGCCTTTTTGGCGGGCCCGCGACCCGCTCTAACGGGCAATTTTGTGCACGGCTCATCGGAATCCAAAACTGGACATACCATTGAGTTTTCCTCCTCAAACCGGACCCGTAGACATGTAGTTTGACGACTTTAGAGACCGTAGGTTCTGGCACACGTTTCGGTGCAAAATTGGTCCAACAGCGGACATCGTTTTGACCCGAAATTACAATTTTGCCCCTGTTCCAGAATTGGACTTTTGGACAGGCATTTCCTAGGTATTTATTTTATGCCAAATTTGTTTGTGATGTTTATTTTAGCATCTGAGATTGTTTGTAGAAGTTGGCTTTTATTGCTTCCATATTTTGACGATTTGAGTCATCAAGCGTCGCCATTCTGCACACTACCCCCAGGCAAGATATCTTGCCACCAACTATTTATTTATTTTAGCTCATATTTCAGGCATTATTCATTATTCTTTTTATGCAATTAAACTGTGATACATGGCACAACTTGTTAGAACTTTCTGTTCAGTTATATTTCCTGCTATGTATTATTTTCTTAAATAATAAACTTAGAGTTAAGGGACCACCCTGTGTGTGTTGCATCCATAGGCCTTGACACATTTGTACCACGAAGTTGTGAGTCACATATAGTACTCGGACATGCATGATCGGCTGGCCACCGGTACGTATAAGCCGTGCGATAGGATTAACCGCTAATAGAAGTTGCATGTTAGATTGACTTAGCGGTTAATAGGGGTTTTGTGTTGTGGATACAACATAGTAGGCATTGGACGGGGAGGACAATTCCTTAGCGTATGGACTTCGATACACTTTTCCTTTTATAACCCGTGAGCTCCGCCGGGGACGCGGGTCAGCTTACCCAGGATTACTGACGGCCACTGACGTTCTGCAGAACGTTATGCTCTTACTGATTGGGCCTCTGGTGCCCAAGGAGGGACCATGCCGATCCTATTTAGCCAGGGCCCATGCGTAGGAAGGATTGTTCTTAACTACATTTCCCATAGAACGGTTAGGCACCCTTATCCATTAGATATGAGTACTTTTGGTTTGGGTACTTGTATCTGACCATGGCTTGGAACAATAACTTGTCGCGGACTAGTTTACCACATCTTGTCCTTGTTTGGTTGTAGGTGTGGCTTACTACTTCGATGAGAAGGTATTGAACCTTGTTGGGGTCCGGATACCATATTGGATTTATATTATGGAAAGATATGTCATCGTGAATTAGTTTACCATCTCCTGTCCTTGTTTGGTTGGAGGGATGGTAGGCTAGTTCAGTAGGTGTGTATTGGACCATGTTATGATCTGATTTTACTTATTCTTATTGAGCAGTATTTATTCAGTTTATGTGGCATGTTCTTTTTGTATCTTGTTACGTCCCTCTGAGGACCTGGTGATCTCTCCAGGTATAGGTGTGCAGGACTTTCCGCAGGAGTATGGCTCTGGTATAGACTCATCCTTTACGCTCGAGCGAGTAGTACCTTCTGATCACAGTTGTCCCTATTGGGTCGAGGAACCTATTTAGTCATTATTTCTTATTCTATTTATCTTAGAGGTTGGACTCTATTTCCTTTCAGTTTATTCTAGTGCCGGTAGTGGATTTGTCCCCGCCCGGTCAACAGTTATATTTCGACATTTACTTTGATTCATGAGATACCATTTCCTTTATATTTATTGTGGATGAGATATAGCTTTTACCTGTGACTGTTTTTTATTATTATTCACAAAACAGCTTATGTGTATATTCGAGATTTCCATATATTGGAGTATATCTCATATATATGCAGCTGGCATGCTTCGTTCCTAGTCCTATGTATTTTGGGACTGGGGTGTTACATGTTTTTGTGGTAGCCCATGTAGGTCAAGGTAAATTATTTGGTTACTTTACCGTACCAAGCAAGCCTGCGTATAGGATTAGAAATTTAGGATCTCATCCACATATCTGACCATCTATCTCGCCTTTATTTCGAACTCCCGAATTTCTATCTTAATTGCTTCTTGCTTGTATTATTCTTCCGTAAACCTTTATCTCTCTATCGTGCGTACTAGGTCGTCATGTTCCACCATTCAATCATATTACCAGTCCAACTCTTATAAGTTGGGTAGGAAGCCTTACTACCTAACTTACTTTGACTATAACCAAGGCCTTAGACAAGAAGACAGTAGGACGACTGCATAGGCACGAATACCGAACACGACTTGGATTCTTAAGTAGCTTAAGCTATTTATATTTTCTTTCATCATTATCTCGCACATTTGTAACTGGACTACCTTGACTAATGTTGCTATTATAGCCTAGTTTTGCGAGCTTATTCACTCATCGAGCTTGTTCAGGACATATGTTTTATTGTGGGCGCCCACGGATATATTGTCTTATCAGAACTGGTGTATTATGGTCTGATCAACCATAGTACATTTGGTTCGCCTTTCGTATGATTCTACGTGGATTAAGATATGGTTAGCTTAACATATTCGCCCTCTAGGATCTTATCCACGTGCTATTGACATTTTGAATTCTTTATTAAATTCTCTTTTAATTGCTTGACTCAAAACCTATCTGAATCTATTCTAACATTGCCCTTATCTTCGTGCCAGCAATATGACTCTACACAGCGGACACACCTCGACCCTAGCCATCACATCTGGTGATGTAACTTCCCAGGAAAAACAGGTTTTCCCAATGACCCCGGTGACTCCATATCAGCTAGAGCCACAGCAGAATACCATGAACCCATCGACGGTGCAGCAGGAAGCTCAAGTGCCCCCAGTCAGCCAGGTTGAGCAAACTACTGCAGTACCACCAGGAGAGACTGCACCATCCCCTATTCCTCAGCAGTTTTTACCACAGCCCGGACCCCAACTGCCTCCACTTCCGACTGATGCGGACCCGACCACCCAGTTTATGTACGCTATGCTACAATCTCAATGGCAACAAATGGAACTGTTGAGACAAAGCATGATGACCTACTTCGCTAGATCTCCACCACCAGCCCCGGTACCAGATCCAACTCCAGCTCCACAACCATATTTGGGCTCCATTGCAGACTTCATCGATATAGGCCCTAAGAAATTTAAGGGTACCGAGGGTCCCTTAGAAGTTTTTGCATAGCTTATCAGCACAGAGAAATACTTGAAGGCATCTCAGTTGCCAGCACATGATTGGCTGACAGCAGTGGACTTACTCCTATTAGATAATGCTCACCACTGGTGGAAGGCCGAAGAAAGACGACTGGGCACTGGGATCACATGGAAGGAATTTTATGACCTCTTCAATGAGAGATTTTCCCCATCCATGTTCGAGACGCTCTCTATGACCAGTTCCTTCATCTGAGGCAGGGGAACATGTCGTAGATGAGTATGATGAAGAGTTCAGTCGTTTGAGTAGATTTGGTGTGGCACTAATCCCGACAGAGTTGGAGAAGGCAAGAAGATTCTACCAGGGGCTCATACCAGAACTCAAGACTTTTACCACTACACAGTCCCGAGTCTCTCATGCAGCCGTCTTGGAGGAAGCACGTGCCCAGGAGCTCCTTCATAAGGAATAGCAGGCACAGAGACGCCCCACAACGGTAGCTGCACCAGTTAGGGCAACTTAGGGGGGACCCATCAGGAGGCCTATAGAACAGTACCAACAGAGGCCCACACCCTATCAGAAGCCCACCTGCAACTACTGCGGAAAAAGGGCCAAATTCGAGATGGATGTCGAATTCGTCTCGGCTTATGCGAGGTGCGGATCGGGACAACACAAGATTATCGATTTTCCCGAGCCGTCAAGGCAATGGCAAGCATTTACCATGGCGGTGATAGACCCCCATCCTGAGATTAGAGATCTGACAGGTATTACTCGACTTCTACCGCTATTCTTTATTTAAGTCATGGCATAGCGTTTGAGCAATGCATTCATTAGCATGGTCATCACGCATGAGCACCATCTTCGGCACCCTTAGGAATATCATGACTATAGTTTAGCAAGCTTATAAATAAGACTCTTGGCTTCATCGTTAGAATTATGGAATGACTACCTACTCTCCCTTCGTATGCAATCTCACTATATTCTTCCATTAAGATTTGTTGTTATATTTTTTATTAAGTGTTATATTAATTTCGAGGACGAAATTTTTATAAGTTGGGTAGGATGTAATCCCCCAAAAATTTTGGAGAATTTTTCTTTTTCTGTTTTAAAATATATTGATTAAATATGTTGTTTGGAATTAATTTAGCTTTTATTATTATTAGTAAGATCAATGTTATGGTGTATAATTTAAATTACGGAATTTATATTAGTTATAATTTATTTAAGAAGGTTTTTATTAGTCCTGCTATAGCAACAGCAGGTAATATTTATACAAACATTTATGCAAGTATATTCGAAATATTCTTAAATTTCAAGAATTTTGTTTTATTTTAAATTTTACATAATTGTCACAAGTATTGAATAGCCTTGAATTTCACTACTGAGATTATATTTTATATTAATAGTGGCAGTAGTGGCTACACTATAGGTAATTGGGTACAAGAAAGTCCTTAATCAAAATATTTTAGAAAATAATCTTATTTTTCTTTTCTCTTAAAATTTTACAAAATTTTTATTTGGACTTAAGGAGCATGTATGACTATACATGTAACTAGGATTGTATATATGTGTAAAATTTATTGATAAGTAGAAAAATCTTTTTCTTGATTTTTAGAAGTTATTTAAATTTATATTAGGTTTTCTTAGTTTACTGTTATATATCAATATGGGTGTAAATATATATATATATAATATATATATATATATATATATATATATATATATATATATAATAATAATAATAATAATAATAATAATAATAATAATAATAATAACCGAGCAGCACTGTTCAATGAACAGTGCTGCCATCATCCTGACTCTATGAGAAACCGCACAACAGTGGTTCGAGTCTTTGTAAGGGAAAGAAAAAAAAACAAACAAACGAATCAAGCTTACTGTTCCCCCACATGGGAGGAACAGTACTCTCCTAAGACCCATCAAACCGAGAGCTCCTCTCTCCATTTGTTCCAGCGAACTCCTCCAAACGCAGATTTGGTTTAACTAAATCTACAACCAAATCTCCCCAAATTTCCTTTCTTCTAATCCCCATTAGATTCTCCTTAGATTAAATCAAAGAGGGTTTATTTAAGCGCATCCAAATCGTTTAAAGATTTAAATTCTATCCGGGCTACATATCAATACTCATACGCGAGGTTCCGATATTGTTTCTCTCAAAACCTACTCGCGTGATCAAAATCCCCAAGAACCAGAGGATCCTAGAACTCCCCACGACTTCGTCGGACCCTTGCGCTTCCTGTAAGCGCTGCCCGTCACTGCCGATCTTTGCTGTCGCCTGTACGAACCAGGAACAGAGCACCTGCTCTGTTCGCATCAGCCGCAGGTACCCATCTTCCCTCCTTGTTATCTTCCTACCCTCTCGATGAAATCACGATCTACGAATTGCAATAGATAGTCCATATAACCCCCTTTAAGACCCTTTAGAAAGATTTCAAAATCATACTCTAGATCGGCTGCGGATTCGACGCAAATTCGAGCCGATTCAGCCCCAAAAAAATAGAACATTAGGAACAGCCAAGACCCGATTTGGAAGGCGAAATCCCATCGATTCCTCGACAGTTTCGAGAACCTGCTTCAACAGATTCATTCACAACATAAACGAGATAGAAACCTAGTTTTTAGAATTATTTTTTCATTGTTCATATTGTTGTTAATTGGGTTTCAAAGTTGGGATAAAAACCAGTTTTTAAAACTATAATTTAACATAAACTTCCCGATACGGTGTGCGCTCCGACAAACCGGGCGACGTGGTCGTGCACCATACGTATCGAAAGGCACGTATGGATGTTACCGACGTGTGGGAACTGACGGAACGCGATTTCGTTGCGTGTGCGCGACGAAATCAGTGCGTATCCGTCGAGATACCCCCGTATCGACGTTTTGCAAACTTGACCATAACTTCGTGCACGTTCGTCGTATCGAAACGAAACTTACGCCATCAGGACCGTATCATTTTTCTAGTCCTGTATGCCAAGTTTGGTCCAATTCTGAGAAGGTCAAATCGGAACGCCTTTTTGGCGGGCCCGCGACCCGCTCTAACGGTCGATTTTGTGCACGGCTCATCGGAATCCAAAACTGGACATACCGTTGAGTTCCTCTCCTAAAACCGGACCCGTAGACATATAGTTTTATGACTTTAGAGACGTAGGTTCTGGCACACGTTTCGGTGCAAAACGGGTCCAACGGCGGACATCGTTTTGACCCAAAATTACGATTTTGCCCCTGTTCCAGAATTAGACTTTTGGACAGGCATTTCCTGGGTATTTTTTTTATGCCAAATCTGTTCGTGATGTTTATTTCAGCATCCGAGGTCGTTCGTAGAAGTTGGCTTTCATTGCTTCCATATTTTGACGATTTGAGTCATCAGGCGTCGCCATTCTGCACACTACCCCCAGGCAAGATACCTTGCCACCAGCTGTTTATTTATTTTAGATCATATTTCATGCATTATTCATTATCTCTTTATGCAATTAAACTGTGATACATGGCACAACTTGTTAGAACTTTCTGTTCAGTTATATTTCCTGCTATTTATTATTTTCGTAAACAATAAACTTAGAGTTAAGGGACCATCCTGTGTGTGTTGCATCCATAGGCCTTGACACATTTGTACCACGAAGTTGTGAGTCACATATAGTACTCGGACATGCGTGATCGGCTGGCCACCGGTACGTATAAGCCGTACGATAGGATTAACCGCTAATAGAAGTTGCATGTTAGATTGACTTAGCGGTTAATAGGGGTTTTGTGTTGTGGATAAAACATAGTAGACATTGGGCGGGGAGGACAATTCCTTAGCGTATGGGCTTCGATGCACTTTTCCTTTTGTAACCCGTGATCTCCGTCGGAGACGCGGGTCAGCTTACCCAGGATTACTGACGGCCACTGACGTTCTGCGGAACGTTATACTCTTACTGATTGGGCCTCCGGTGCCCAAGGGGGGACCATGCCGATCCTATTTAGCCAGGGCCCATGCGTAGGAAGGATGGTTCTTAACTATATTTCACATAGAACGGTTAGGCACCCTTATCCGTTAGATATGAGTACTTTTGGTTTGGGTACTTGTATCTGACCATGGCTTGGAACAATAACTTGTCGCGGACTAGTTTGCCACATCTTGTCCTTGTTTGGTTGTAGGTGTGGCTTACTACTTCGATGAGAATATATTGAACCTTGTTGGGGTCCGGATACCATATTGGATTCATATCATGGAAAGATACGTCATCGTGAATTAGTTTACCATCTCCTGTCCTTGTTTGGTTGGGGGATGGTAGGCTAGTTCAGTAGGTGTTTATTGGACCATGTTATGATCTGATTTTACTTATTCTTATTAAGCAGTATTTATTCAGTTTATGTGGCATGTTCTTTTTGTATCTTGTTACGTCCCTCTGAGGACCTGGTGATCTCTCCAGGTATAGGTGTGCAGGACTTTCCGCAGGAGTATGGCTCCGGTATAGACTCATCCTTCACGCTCGAGCGAGTAGTACCTTCTGATCACAGCTGTCCCTATTGGGTCGAGGAGCCTATTTAGTCATCATTTCTTATTCTATTTATCTTAGAGGTTGGACTCTATTTCCTTTCAGTTTATTCTAGTGCCGGTAGTGGATTTGTCTCCGCCCGGTCAACAGTTACATTTCGACATTTACTTTGATTCATGAGATATCATTTCCTTTATATTTATTGTGGATGAGATATAGCTTTTACCTGTGACTGTTTGTTATTATTATTCACAAAACAGCTTATGTGTATATTCGAGATTTCCATATATTGGAGTATATCTCATATATATGTAGCTGCATGCTTCGTTTCTAGTCCTATGTATTATGGGACTGGGGCGTTACAGCAGGTACTAGGATCAGGTATACTGTACTACCATAAACGTGCACGAGTATGGTTCATCAAACCAAAGGAATGGTTCTGCCCAAATCTTCGAACCAAATTCCCGACGAGAAATTCTGAAAAAATTCGGCAGTGCCTCCTCTGTATTTCTGACGGGAGCTCCCTGCGAATTGAGGCTACATCCACTCGTTGTATCCTGCCGCAGAATCGCAAACTGAAAACACTAAGTCTTAGCCTCCTGCAGCGCTACAACGCATACTGGGAACCAAATCATAGCCGAGAACACTAAGTCTCGGCCTCCAGCAGTACTACAATGCGTGATGTACGCCAAGCTAATACATACAACAAGAATCGCCATACAGGGCGCATCACAGACCCACAGTCATATCCAACCCATAAGCATGGTCACATAAATAGTTAGCCAAAAACATTACCCTATCGCGAGTCGAACACGGAGCATATGGGGATAATCCATACATGTGAGTTGTGCTCGTGTCCTCGGAGGTATGGATGACCCGTTCGAGTTGTCCGATACAGTCATAATCCGATATCGAATTAAACTATCATAAGTTCTAATCATGGCAGTTCTATGACTATGCTACAATACTCATAGTTATACATTTACAATTACAATTAATTAAATACAATAAAATCTAGTAGGAGGACAAGAGTTGTCGATGAGCAAGGGATACTTGCCTAGAGGGCTCGGCTAGGTAAGAAAGTCTTCGACGACTGGGATCTAAGATAGCACATCCATAGAGGTCCTTAGAACACCAAATAATCAATCATTAGCATTAAATAATAAAATAGTAGAATAATCACATGGGGCAGAAGGCTATACTGCGTAGGTCCTACAAGCAGTACAAGGATCTGGCATGGAAACCAAGGCACGCCGAGCGATACTGATATGCAAACCGAGATGCGTATATAAATTAAGATGCATACAAGAATCAAGACAGTACGAATATCGATACAAATGAGAAGTAGAACGTACACGTAAATCGAGATGTGCACATAAATTGAGGGATTATCACAATGACGCACAAATTAATGCGGCACACAAATCGAGGCAGGCATGCAAATCGAGGCAAGCACACAAATCGAGATGGTACAAGATTCAAGATAGCACAAAAGTCAATACAGTACGCAAATTGGTACGTACGGACAAATCGAGATGATGCAAGATACAATGTGGCAAGCAAATTGGTACAATATACGACACAGGTCACGAGGTACGTATAAAGGTCGAGACACAAAAAATGAGACAGTACGCAAGACAGCACGTGAATCAAGGTACACGTGAACCGAGATAACACATTAATCAAGGGGCACAAAAAATGAGGCAACACGTATATCGAGGAGCACGCATCCCAAGAGATTTGCACCCTAAAGTTGCGTACATATCGAGGCCGCATGCAACCCGAGGTATGCAGAACGAGTGGGCTTACTCCCCGAGGAGCACGCTACCCAAGGTCGGCTTGCTTCTCTAGCAGTACAGGGCCCAGGGGGTTCGCTCCCCGAGGAGCACACTGCCCAAGGCAGGCTTACTTCCCGAGGAGCACCCACCCCAAGATGCAGTGGCTCATCAGACAGAAGAGAAGAGAGAGAGAGGCAGAGGAGAAGCCGGTGGCACCGATCAGGGAACCTCGGCGTAGGCGGCCGGCTCACCAGCGAAGGATACAAGTAGCTGCAACGGCTCGTGGCGGTTGACCGTGCGACGTCAAGAGGAAGGAGGTGAGGGGGCGACCATGGCGGGAGTGGAGGTGATGGACGCGGAGACGATGGCAGTGATGGTGTTAGCCAGGCTGGAGGCGGCCGGAGGGAGCCTGAGAGGGGAGGTGGGAGAAGTGAAGAAGAGGGAGAGAGATAGGCTTTGGAGAGTGGTGAACAGGAGGGAGAAAAGAAATTGGGGGGTGATGCTTCCATGGAGAATGTGAGAGGGAGGAAAGCGAGAGATGAACGTGAGAGAGATGAGAGTGGGGGGGCTGGTGAGTGAAGGAAGAAAGTCTGGGTAAGGGTTAGGGTTTAGTTAGGATATTTATGGAGGTGGCAGGTATCGAAACAATTAACAATATTAATAAAATTACAATTATAACAATAATAACAGGAAAAAAAAATAAAAAATCAGGGCTCATATCAATATACAAAATAATAATAATATTTAAAGAAATATGAAATTTAAAAATCATCAGAATTTTAGAATACAGTCATATACATATTTTTAAAATATGAAGGTGACATCATGCCCAAGCGAGGTCGATCGGTCCTGCGGAACCGGGGCATGACTGGTAGTGGTAAATCCATCTGCATCTAAATTTTACTATTTCCATTAGCTTTAGATTTATATTAATTAGCTTTGCTTTGATGCTTCTACTACATTCATTCATCTACAAATGCCACGACATCTTTGCTATTAGATTCTTCGTTTCCACAAACAAAAAGAATCTTGCACTACTGTCAGTGCGTGCGGATAAGAAGGGTCCGTTGCAATTTATACTCCCATCCTTCCCACCTCAACTTCTTTGACCCCTTCACTGGACATGCCGCATGTGTCTTTCCAACATAGCAATACTCCACAAGAGAGAGAGAGAGAGAGGATATACACTCTCTTTACAAGGAAAGGGATTCTATGGTGGTGATTCATTTTGCAATCCCAGTAATGATATTAACATCAATCATTCAGTATGTCACCTATGTACCGAAGAAGCTTGAAAAGTCAAAAGTGACATGAGACTCAATTTGGAGTTAGTATCAAAGGCTTTTGAGGAGTACCGTGGATCCATACCAGAAAGTGTTGATGTTTTCATTGCGTCTATGCGGGTTGAAAAAATTGATTTTTAGATCGAGTATCTTGATGAGATCCTAAAGGTTTGGATTATCGCAAGATTGTTAAGTGATATATGACTTAATCTCTTGCCCTAATTTGAAATATAGCGGTGTGAGAATTTGACAAGAAGACTATGAAACTTCGATAATAGGAAGTATAGTGTCTTCTAAGAAGAAACATAATACAAACACTACTAGAACAAGAACGGGACGTAGTTGTATTTTTCATTTAATAGAGTTAATGTGACGTTGTCTCTATAGACTTAAAAGAATAATAATGAAGATCATATAGCTTAAAAATCTTCTAGTGAGTCCTTACACTGCCTTAGAAGACTCAGAAACCCATTTGAGAACTTTCAAAAATTTATAGAAATTTTCTTGAGAACCAATACCCTAGAAA
The DNA here is from genome assembly GCA_029216955.1 of Iris pallida. NCBI lineage: Eukaryota > Viridiplantae > Streptophyta > Magnoliopsida > Asparagales > Iridaceae > Iris > Iris pallida. The sequence goes on along the minus strand of JANAVB010012200.1, from coordinate 452,090 downwards.
AACTAAAAATCAGATAAAAGTATTTTATGTAATTGAAAAGCCAAATTTCTATTTTTTTTTTGTAAAACAAAATTCTAACTACGTACTAGTTGTTGGGCCAGATCCACTAGCGCCAACCTGCAATCCGACCCCCTGTTAAGTTATAAATCATGACTACACGTCGAAAAATGGGTTAAGTCTAAGACGTTGGATCAAGTAGTAGAAACCCGTCAACTCGTAATCCGCACAATATCCCCCGATTAATCATGCCTCATGCACTCCAGTTATTTCACAACATACAGGTGCACCCCCAATAGCTAACATATATATATATATATATATATATATATATATATATATATATATATATATATATATAATGATTGATGACATGGAAGGACGATAAGTATTGGGTAAGATCCATATTATTGATTGAAACTTTAATTCTTATAGACACACATGCTTATCAATTGTTAGTAGATCCTAAGGCAATATTAGAAAGACCACATAATTTTTGCTTGCAATCACGTAATCAACATGTTGGTTTTAGGTGATTTTGGTTAAGGCTACTCACCGGTGCATTCTCCAATGTGCTGACGTTCCAATTCTATATGTGGGAGGAGCTACTTAGACGTACTGATTTGGTGGAGATATTTTTTTGTTTATAAAGGACATAATATATTGAACAATGGTGATTGTATTAGTTTCCTGAGTTGTAAGCATTGTGGCATCGTTCATTGTATTGAGATCACATATTTTTAATTGAGTTGTTCTTTGGCCCAGAGTCGTAGTTCTTCTACATATTATTAATAAAGAGAATTATTTTTATATATCTTGTGTCTATCAGCTTATATGACCATTTTTGCTGCAATGACTTGTCTTTAAGGTGTTTTCTCGATCGTGTTTGGTGAATTGCCTTGTACAAGTATAATTTAGACTTGTTCGGTATCACGCCTAATAACGTCTTTAGTCCTATGGGATCTAGATGTGATACCCTTACCTAAATCAAGATTACTATTTCATTAAGAGTATATTGTCACATTTGAATTTGTTGGTCTTATTCTTCCTCCTAAATAACTATGACAACCAACCAAGAAGTAATACGAAATAAATATTTATTATGACTTGTGTATATCATGTATTATGCATATAAGGAAAACAGAGATCACATCCATGTACAATTGCACACAAAGAGTGCCCCATCCCTTAACAAAATGGTGGACATTTCCTAACCAAATCATGTATCATACACAAAATCATAATATGGAGGTAAACCGTCACAATGCTGGAAATTATTTGCCAACCTCGTTGTCGCCCCTACACTGGTTTATTTTACTGCAACCTTTACCAAGATACGGCTGCACTGGTTTGCCGCCACCGGGGCGACAATTCACATCAGCGCCCGTCTTCTTACTACACGGAATACCATCCTTCGCCATGGCCCCATTGCTAACGGGAGTTTGTGCAGAAACTAAGGTTGCAAATGCAACAAGTACTAGTATAAACCAAGCACGAAAAATGGCAGCCATATTCTTTCTAATAGAAAACACCCACAATACCTATAACATAAGAGACATAATTACTATGGTTAGAAGGATTGATAAGATTTTGATCAAAGAAACTGTTATTATATAACATGTAATAAAAGACATGGTTTTTGTTAATATTATAAGAGGACAATGCCATTAATAGAGCTGGAAAGGAAGAGAACAATTCAAATAGTAGACCCAAAAATGTTAGGATGAAGGCTTTGTTGTTGTAGGAATGTAGAATCGCATGCTCATGCATATACTGCAGATTGCCATATTACTGTCATAACACTAATATTGACTTTAAATGAAACCTTAGTGTATATACCTTGATGTTTCTATTCGTTACTTGGGCAGACACCAATTAACAGTAAGGTCGACATATATATCCGAAATGATGGGTTATATATATAGCAAGAATTGGGGAAGAGATAGAAAGCATTGGTAGTACTAAGTATAACCAATCTAATCATGGGGTCATACGTGAAAAAAGGGTAGAGAAATATGCATGGCTTCATACTAGACCTACCATCCAATCCAACTTCAAGAGGAGACTAAATATAGATGATAGACTAGATATCCATGCATTAATTGCATACTTCTCTTTTCTGATTGTATTTATGCTGGGTTTCAGAACTTATATATTTTCACAGTAAGATCAAAAGTATGGTTTAATGTATTTATTCCGATTCAATTCGAGGTATATAAACTATATATCAATTATGGTGATATGTATTTTTTTTAATGGTGATATGTACATATGTTGGCTTTTACTTATACATTTAGCATATCCACGGTATTCATTCAAAAAATAAAGCATATCAATCTACGGTTACCCGAGTAGTCGTGGTATACTCGTCTCCTTTCTGAAAAATAAAATTTTCACAAGAATATCTCGAGGTACGAATTTGTTCAATACTCTGCTCATGGATGGAAAACGCATAACAATATTTTCTCATATTACAATTTCACTATTGGACAGAGTTATTTGGTACTGATCATAAGATATTCTATGCACTTGAGGTATTATAATCTATATATTACATTGAGAAAATATTCATTAATAGTTCCTCAACTGAACTTTTAGCATCAGGTTGCAAGAAACAAATTGCACAATAATATCACCCACCCTACTCCACAAAACTACCCTTACCCTAAACCTAGCCTGCCCCCTATTGTCGCTCTCCTCCCTACCCACTCATTTACCTCCTAACCCCTCCTCTTTAAGTTTAGGAAGCTTCAATATTCGGATTGACATGCTGCTATTATTGAAGAACTTGATGCATTATACTCTATCAGACTTGGACTTTGGTGCCCTTGCCCTAAGGTAAAAAGGTAGGAGGATGTAAGTGGATATTTACTGCTAGACAAAATCCAGATGGTTCAGTTGATCGACTCAAAGCCCTTTTAGTGGCTAAGGGCTTTATGCAACAATATTGGTTGGATTATGTAAAGATTTTTTACTTGTTTGCTACGTTGACTTTAGTTCGAATGATTTTATCTTTGACAATTTTTAGGAATTAGTTTCCTCATTAATTGGATGTGAAGAATGCCTTCCTCAGTGTACATCTTTTACAAAACATTTTTATGCGACAACCTCCAGGCACCGAACGATCGGGTTGTCTATAGTATGTCTCCTAGAGAAGTCCCTGTATGGTCTGAAGTAGTCACCACGTACGTGGTTTGACAAATCCATCTGAGTCTTACAACAAATTGGATATGTTCCTAGCAACTTAAATAGGTCCTTATTTACACATTAGATTTCTCAGGCATAGTCATCTTATCTGTTTATGTGGACGGCATAATCATCATCATAGATGATTATGCTAGCATTTCCAAGGTAAAAGAACACTTATGATCTTATTTTCATACAAAGAACCTTGGGCCATTGTGATACATTCTTGGTATGATGTTATCAGAGAGTTCCAGATTATTGCAACTTTCTCGACGTAAATATACGTTGAATCTTCTATCTGATACGATATTCCTAGATTGCAGGCCAACGAGCATACGTATAGATTCCACAGTCAAAATATTCGGATTGAGCTCTCCATCAAATCCTCCTCTATCTCACCTAGGACGTTATAGATGACTAGTCGAGAAAATTTTATCTTATAGTCACTCGTCTAGACATCGCCTAAGTTGTGAGTACAGTGAGCCAGTATATGCAGAATCCTTTGACCTCTCATCTTCAGGTTGTTAAAAGAATCCTACGCTACATAAACACCTGGACGACCTTATCTACATATCTTATACATTGTTGCTCAACCTTTCCATATGCTAACTTTGTTGTATCATATGACGATTGTCACTCTTCCCGCGATTACCTTGTCTTCTTATGGGATAATTTGATTACATGGAGGAGTAAGAAGCAAAATATAGTTGTTCGTTCTTCTACAATAGCCGAATATAGAATTATGACACATGCTGGCTTTAAGTTGGCTCAACTCGCTCTTAGATTGAGTCCCCCCCCCCATCTCGAGCTGCTATCTACCGTAGCAACAAAGTTGTAATTCATATTGTCGAGAATCTAGTATTTCATGAAAGGACTAAGCACATCAAGATATAATATCACTTTATTTGAGAGAGTGTGACATAAAAAAAGAAAGTTGTCCTACAACATGTCTCTTCTTCAGCTTAGCTGACACATATCTTCACCAAATTACTGCCTCAACCTTTGTTTGCTCCGCTGTTATCCAAGATGGGAATGATTGATATCTATATTCCAGATTGCGGGGTATGTTAGTTAATTATTATTATATCCCTCACTTTAGTCCCACAACGCCTAGGCCAAAGAACGATGACATGACTTACTCCTATAAATGTACCAAGGCTTCTCATGTTTTATTCACATTATTAAAATTATAAGTTCTCTCGAATCTCAAAAATGATTATGGTTTCCCTTCTTCTTCCTTCCCACTCCTCTTCTTCTTCTTCTTCTTCCTTCCCCCCTTTCATCTTTCTCCTTTTTATTCTCCACCAAACCCCCAACTAAAAATGTAGAGTTTTGGCCGTCCATGACTTCCCTTCTTTTTTCTCTTTCTCACTCTCCTTCTTCACCCAACCCCTACTTAAAAAGCTGCATGGCTCTCTTCCTCTTTCTTACTTCTTCTTTGCATGACCCCCTATGCTAAGTGGAGAGCCATGGCAAACCATGACTCCCCTCCTCTGCCTCTTTCTCATTTCTTTTCCGCACAACACCCTACTCAAAGTGGAGAGCCATGGTTGCCCCCCTTCAATTAACCATTCCCTCCCTTTAGTTAACTATCCTCTTCTGCTTCTCCTGTTCCACCTCTCTGATAAACCTTTCTCCTCTACCTTATTGTCATTATGGGGTTGGGTAAGCATAGATAGTAGAAGATGAGGAGGTGAGTTTTATTTTCTTTCTATTTTTTTATTTTTTTTAAAACTTTAATTATATTTAGATTACAAATTTACTTAAGCATGGGTTATTTTGACATTTTCCATCTTTAAGTTAATAGTTTTACCATAAAATAGACGACAAGAGGAAAATTTGCAAAAAAAATAATGGTCGGGGGCTAATTTGAAGAACTTGGAAACCTTAGGGGGTGTTTCCTGTAATAATGTTGTATTACATTCTCTTCCAGACATATCCTTCTTATTGTACTGGACAATGGCTATATTCTCTTTCAGACATATCTCTGAAATCTTAAATCCCTTTTGAAAGCTTTCCCAAGTGCCTCTTAAGTTCACATATTTGACTTTTGGCACAAATTAGTGCATTCATTTGTTGGAAGTTCATGCAAGATTGACCTCTTCTCGGCAAACTATTTAAGTCATATCCTGCAGTTCAAAATTTTGGAAGTAGTTTTAAACTAATAAAGATAAATTTTATGAATATTACTGATCCATTGGCATGCATGGAAGAAGTATATATCTTGTTTAATTTTCCGAAAGAAGACTAGCTTTTTTTTTTTGCTTATCCATTTGTTGTTCACTTAGGTGAATGGAGGTACTAGGAAAATAGGAAAGGCAGTTGCAGAAACAGCAGTTTCTACTGGCCACCCGTTACATCCTATAACATTTAGCAGTTCAGAGAAGTCTGGATTCTTACAGCTGGGTAGAACAAAAATTCAGATACTTGGTCCATGTAGAAGAGAGCATGTTCTTTCTGACATTTTTGATGAATATTCGGATGTAGTGGTGGTAGAATACACTATACCTGATGCAGTGAATGGTAAAAATATTTTATAATATTTGCAGTTATTCATCATTTCTTGTTGATATAGTTTACATAGTCAGTACAGTGGATTATAAGAATTAAGTGTGAAATAATTTTAAAATTAATAATATATTAATAGTTTGATGCATCTAGGTGCCATTGAGTATTAAAGTTCTAAGTTGAAGACTTATGCATATTGGATATGGTAGACAATTTAACAAGAACTTTCCTATCTGGAAATAAATGGCATAAATGTACATCCTTAAAAGTATAATGACTCTTGGCCGAAAAAGTATTGCAGCACATTTATACTTCTTTTAGTTAGAAAAGTATGGCTTTAGTTGCAGTATCAGGATGTGTGTTATATATGCAGACAATGCCGACCTTTATTGCAAAATTGGTGTTCCTATGGGCAGGACTGGTGGAGACAGGCAAAGGTTGTACAAGATAGTTCAAGATGCAAATTCTTATGCCGTTATTTCTCCATAAATGGGAAAACAGGTTTAATTTTAAAAAAATCAAATGTTGGTTGAATGAGTAGCTCTTCATCAATTATCCTTTTACCCTATCCAAGTAATAGTTAATTCTTGTATGTATTTTTCTTCTTTTCTCCACTCTTTTTATGAATATGTTGTTGCATTTCTTGCAGCGATGGAAATAATGGCTGATCGATTTCTTGGAGCCTTTGCTGGCTAGTCACTGCAGGTACTATATTGACATTTTATAAGTAACCCCCACTTGTCTAGTTGCTACCAAGATGAGATTTGAGATATAGTTTGTTACATCAAAAATATAGGCTGGAAAGGAATCTTTAGAACTTTAAATGCCTATATTATCACTAAAAGCCAATCGAGTATTTCTAATTTCTACAAAGATGAGACTTACGACTAGATGTACCTATTTAATAGGTGGTACATAGGTGTCTTTTGAATCAGAGGGTGGAAGAGTGGAATGTTTACTGAAATGTTTCTTTCAGTCTAGATGGAAATTGAAGTTTTTTCACCGCAAGTTTATTCTCTCCAACCCATAAATACTACAAATTCAGCTACTTGAATTAGCACATTGGTGATTACTATGTGCTCTTTTCTGTAAATAATCGAATAGATAGAACATATATTACACACCTTTGATCGGAAGAGGCACATTGAATAATAACACAATCGTACACATTATAATCATATAGTATTAATGTTTTTGGTTATTATTTTACTTTTGTGTGTTTTTATTTCTATTTAGACTGCAATGCATTTTCATATTGTAGCAAATACTAAATAGATTAATAGCTTGATTCATGAGGCACTAATTTTTCATCCTAGTGGAAATCAACTCATCCTAACAAATCATAATCCCAGACATTCTAAAATTCGGAAGAGCTTACAACTATTTACTCCAGAAACTAAGAACCGGTTTTTGGATTAATAAGGTTAGAAAAATTTTCAAAGTAGTGATATTGTACCTCGACTCTTGGTTATAAAAGAATATTACACGACATGATGGAGAATGAGATATGATAGATATGAATCAAGTTCAAGATCGTTCTTCGAATTCGAATAGGTGGAGGATGATTGCATAATAGCTTTCATGGCCATAGGTGATATGGTGAACTAAGAGGGACATTATGTGTCTATCTTACCTAAAATACAAGCATTTGTTTTTCTGAAATATGTAAAGGCGAAAACAATAAAGAGTTCAAGAGAGGGAAATTCGAATTCAATTACAGTTTTCGAAGACGATCGAATAATTCAAGGAGAGTTGCCAAGACAGTTGCAAATGAGATCCTAGAGGCAAGTATATTTGTCAACTATATCTCGATCCATGTGTAATAATCATATGAAGAGCGAACCGAGTGCACTAAGGTTGATCAGACCATAATATACCGATGCTGATTAGATAATATGTTAGTGGACGTTCCCAATAAACATGTCCTGAACAAGCTCGATAAAGCATAAGCCTGCAAAACTAGGCTATAATAGCAACGTTTGTCAAGACAATCCAAAATATAAGTACATGAGATTTATGATTGAAGGAAAACACAAGTAGTTCAAGTTCATCAAAATCTAAGACTCGTCCGGTGTTGGTACCTCTATATTTGTCACGCTTGTCTTTTTGCCAAAAGCCTTGATCGACCAATGAGTTAGAGACCTCTAACTCTAGTCTAGGGAAACTTACTAGTGTCAGTCAAATACCTCTTTAATAGGTCATCAGGACAACGAAAAACTAGGTTGGGAGGCATGCTACCCAACTTATAAAAATTTTCCTAGTATTGCTTTGAATCAATGGGACATACAGGGCATGCTCCTAACCTATGTAGAATCTAAAAACGGTAATTATGTCTGAAGTCATTTTACCGAGGATTTATGCTACACCTGGCTGTAGTAAACCCTTAGTTTCGTGACTCAAGTAGGATATGATATCGGATATTTATTAACTCTATCCAATATTGACACAAGGGTAACTAAGATCAAAAGAGGACCACTCATACATAGTTTTAGCAATATTTGATAACCTACATTTCTTTGAAATAATTTTAACTCTAGGAGTCGTGCATCGCCAGTTTGCTGCTGGCTGCAGTGAACCCACAGTCTCTATAAAATAAATGGCAACAGTACGCTGCTGTCTTGTCATTATGAGTCAACGAATATTCTTCCAACTATATCCGTAAAATTCAAATGAGCTTCTAGAGATTCAAACAAGTTGACTATGATAGAAAACGTAAGTATTTGTCCTATAATTCTCAATCCTTAAAATAAAAGATTGATCAGGGAGAAAATAACCAAAGAAAAGGGAAGTACAAACACTTTAATCTCTATTTCATGTGTATTCAAATGGTTGAGGGAATAAATTAAAAAATGTTTTACTTAAAAATATAAATTCCCTATATATGTACCCTAAATTATCCTAGTAAAAATTTATAGTACCCTCTAGAGTCAATATTGCTAAATCTATGGAATAAATATTCTATATATTTATATTTTTTAAGGAAAAATATATGATGAATAGTTTTGAGAAATAAAAATGGATGACAGAAAAATAATATAAAAATAAATATATGTAGTAAATATTAGGGGGCTTATATCCTACCCAACTTATAAAAATTTTGTCCTCGGAATTAAAATAAATCTTAATACCATGGACAACGAGATTAAAGACAAGAGAGGGCAGGTACGTTAAATTGCAACACGATTTTCAAAACGACAAGGAGGTGGTTATCAGGGTCCAACTTGGTGCCATATTCTACAAGACAGGGTATTCTTGGGTCAAGACCCTAACCAACTGATAAAAATTTGTCTAACCGTAAGAATCGTTGTTACCAAGCTTCTGAGAAGGATAATTTATAAGGGGCAGCACGGGAATGCGAAGCATTTCTGACTACGGTCTCGGATCTTAAAAGAAGTCTAGATATTGTCATAGCGTTCTTGGTCAATAACTTCTATAGGAGAATTATTACCGTTTAACATTGTTTCTATCGACCATGCTCTCAACAAGTGGGTAGGGGGCTCTTGTTCGAATGTAACCAGAACGTGTTGGTTCAAAAATGATTTCGTCCTTTGCCTAACATGGGAAACTAAGATATAAGTTTAAAGAACTTAGGGAGAAAAAAAATTATGGCCATGAGTTAAGAATCCATGGTAAGTGCAGGACCTTTCTATAGAATATGATTACGTAAGTGTTCGGGTTCTTTAAGTCATAGTGACTAGTGTGAGTAGGATAGGTGTTTCGTGATGTGTAGGAGGCATGCACTGGCTTGAGGGAAAAGCATATGTTATAGATGTGTTGCGTCTTACATGGAGCATGGGTATTTAATTTATTTAAAGGGGATGGGTCAATGTTTGCATGGTTAAGATCAATTGGGACAAAAATGGTCATATATGGTTTAGTCCAAGGAAAATTCTGTCATTTATGTGGTGTAATGGAAGTAGAGCACATGAAGGTGTATTTGTGTGGGACATGTACATCATGTGTGTGGTTTGAATGGTCTAGTTCATGAGCGTGAAGTTTGTTGGAAGGGAAAAAGCTAGTATCCTGCTTCAAATGTCAAAGTCACGGTTGTGGGTATCAAATAATACGGATAGGAGTGGACGCTATGAACCAATGTTTTACTAGTTCAGTTGAAACCAATCTATCCTAATCATTTGCTAATTCCTAGAGGGGTTTGCAATCTATGCATTACCAAATTTTTGCTTCTCGAATTTAAAAACTAAAGCACGATACTACGATAGAATAGAATTTGAAAAAAAATCAAGTTTGCGAACTTTTACCGCGGTTATCCAACCGCATAAGCAAGTGATAAAAGGCAATATGAAGATCGTATCGCAACTTCCAAATAGATGGATGAACGGTCACGAATGGCATCCAAGTTTGGCATCCCATTCTAAATGACAAGGTATAGTAAGTTCAAGGTTCTACCCAACTTACATAAATTGGTTATCCTGGGAAGCACAGAAATAGGACTCCTAAGAAGCTCAAATTTCGAGGAGATGCATGAGGATATGGGGTACTTCTGATCATAGTCACAGACTCTATGGGAAGCCTAGGTATTACTTATTTAACCTTACTCTATATTGATCATGTTTCATCGGGGCAGTAGGAGAAGTCTTGGTTGAGCATAACCGAACTCAAGTTGGTACAGCAGAATTGTATTCATCCCACAACAATGGCTATGAAGGAATGTGGTTAAGAGATTGATGGAGAAAGGATTCGTGGGCCATGAGATGGGGACTACAATATAGGTATGGGTGCCTAGTTTCTTAAGTTTGGTTTATAGTCCAAATGTGGCGATATTCATGGATGGGTTTAACTGGATTTTAATGGTTTCCCAAATTGGACATCAATCTTTGATTGAGTGAACTTAGATTTTTAATCTATATTGGCTGGACAAGATTCCAAAAATCAACCTGAACTATTTTTATTAGGTTAGGATAATCTATAATAGGTTCAAAGTCAAGTGAATGGGCTATTTGCTAGTCGCATTGGTTAACTAGATTCCTAAATCCCAAAATCCGCCTTTTGTGATTTTTGTATTTAAGTAGCACAAGAAGACTCAATTGAGAGGCACACTAGTGGCATGTGCGCAGTAGGCGTCAAATATATCACAACCATATATTGGGTCGAAAGGTTTGAGTCAAGGTTTAGTTCTAATTGTAGTCAAAAGGTATATTGGTATTATGGTAAGGGTTATAGTTAAGCCATTTTGACTACAAAGTTGTATCATAAAAATAGAGTACAAGTGGGACATGATATGCCTAGGTGAAGGTGGACTCGTCGAGATATTGTATATGGAATTTGTTGGAAGAAAACAACTGATCTCGTACTCCGAATATCTATGTCACGGCAAGGGACACCAAAAATATCTAAATAGATAGTGGGTGTTCATGAGGAACTAATTTGTCAACCTAGTGGAAATTAACTCATCCTATCCAATCATAATCCCATACATTTTAAATTTTGGAAGCGCTTACAACTATTTACTCCAGAAACTAAGAAACGGTTTTTGGATTAATAAGGTTAGAAAATTTTCCAAAGTAGTGATATTGTACCTCGACTCTTGGTTATAAAAGAATATTACATGACATGATGGAGAATGGGATATTGTAGATATGAATCAAGTTCAAGATCGTTCTTTGATTTCGAATAGGTAGAGGATGATTGCGTAATAGCTTTCATGGCCATAGGTGATATGGTAAACTAAGAGGGACATTCTGTGTCTATCTTATCCCAAATACAAACATTTGTTTTTTCGAAATATGTAAAGGCGAAAACAATAAAGAGTTCAAGAGAGGGAAACTCGAATACAATTACAGTTTTCGAAGAGGATCGAATAATTCAAGGAGAGTTGTTAAGGCAGTTGCGAATGAGATCCTAGAGGCAAGTATAATTGTCAACTATATCTCAATCCATGTGTAATAATCATATAAAGAGCGAACCGAGTGCACTAAGGTTGATCAGACCATAATATACCAATTCTGATTAGACAATATGTTAGTGGGTGTCCCCACTAAACATGTCCTGAACAAGCTCGATAAAGCATAAGACTGCAAAACTAGGCTATAATAGCGACGTTAGTCAAGACAATCCAAAATATAAGTACAAGAGATTTATGATTGAAGGAAAACACAAGTAGTTCAAGTTCATCAAAATATAAGACTCGCCCGGTGTTGGTACCTCTATAGTTGTCTTGCTTGTCTTTTTGCCTAAGGCCTTGATCGACCAATGAGTTAGAGACCTCTAACTCTATAGTCTAGGTAAACTTACTAGTGTCAGTTGAATACCTCTTTAATAGGTCATCAGAATAACGGGAAACTAGGTTGGGAGGCATGCTACCTAACTTACAAAAATTTTCCTAGTATTGGCTGTGAATCAATGGGCATATAGGGCATGCTCCTAACCTATGTAATATCTGAAAACTGTAATCACGTCTGAAGTCATTTTACCAAGGATTTATGCTACACTTGGCTGTAGTAAACCCTTGGTTTTGTGACTCAAGTAGGATATGATATCTGATATTTATTAACTCTATCCAATATTGACACAAGGGTAACTAAGATCAAAAGAGGACCACTCATACATAGTTTAAGCAATATTCGATAACCTACATTTCTTTGAATTAATTTTAACTCTAGGAGTCGTGCGTCGCCAGTGTGTTGCTGGCTGTAGTGAACCCACAGTCTCCATAAAATAAATGGCGACAGTGTGCTGCTGTCTTGTCACTATGAGTCAACGAATATTCTTCCAACTATATCCATAAAATTCAAAAGGAGCTTCTAGAGATTCAAACAAGTTGACTATGATAGAAAGCATAAGTATCTGTCCTATAATTCTTAATCCTTAAGATAAAATATTGATTAGGGATAAAATAACCAAAGAAAAGAGAAGTACAAACATTTTAATCTCTATTTCATGTGTATTCAAATGGTTGAGGGAAAACATTGAATCGAAACTAACACAAGGTTCGTATATAGACAACACAATCAAAAATTATAAAATAATTATTATGGCAAAATGGAAATTATATAGGCAATTCGAACTATGATATGAGGATGATATCTAAAGAGGACAAAAAGAAAAAGAATTGAACAATTTATCAAGGTTAGAGCATTAATTCTATGAAGGCCTAACTTACCAAGTGAATAGTATATCCACATTGGGTCATATCGTCAATGTTAAAACATAATAGTGTATCTATGGGGATATGTCAAGTTATCTAAATTTAATAACTCTTTATCTAAGGTGCATGGCATATATAACAAACTTAACTATGCAACGGTCAGTTTGAATAAGGGACTCTTAGTCCTAGTCATTCTCTTAAATCAATTAGGATAGTTTGAATAAGGGACTCTTAGTCCTAGTCATTCTCTTAAATCAATTAGGATAGTTCGCACAATTTGTGAAAACAGGCCAACATGGGCTACCACAAAAACTTGTCACGACCCACATCCATTTTTCGGGATACGAGTGCGTGTCAAAGCCAGCCTACGCTGCAGTATCGGCGGTACAACGCTGTCAAGCCACAATGCTCAATATTATAAATAATGCTTATTCACAATAACTAAATTAAATTATAATATTCAAGGAATTACATTTGATATAAGGTACAAGGTCTCATAATTTATAAGGAACAACTGAATAAATACTCAACTATCTAACTAGCCTCTAGGTTTGGCCTGCAAGTACACCCACCTTCACAATGCTAGGCGTAGTCTCGACTAATCTAAAAAATATTGGGTTACCCAGTCAGGATGGAATGAGTACAATTCATTTAATGCAGTTCCAATATATGAAAACGACTATAAAGTAGAGGTTAGCCATTAAATATATGATTTGAAAATAAATAAGGAAAGATATGAGAAAACTAGAGAGATATTGGACAGTAAATAAAATATACAAAAGAAAATACTTTCTAAATGACTGAAGTACCTTGATATGTGATCGTCTAGGGACAGTTACACTACAATGTCTACGATGTCTAAACAATGTCTACGATATCTACTTTGTAATAAAACAACATCGTCTACGATGTCTACTTTACAATAAAATAACACTGTCTACGATGTCTACTTTGCAATAAAATAATACTATCTGCGATATCTACTTTGTGATAATAAATCACTATCTACGATGTCTACACTGTATAAGGTCAGATCACACATCCTTCGTACTTTTCCTTTCCGACACGATAAAATATGACAAAACATAAAAGAGACAAAAATCACATAAAAAATGACCAACAATAAAATATAGTAATAATCAATATCGAAAACAAACAACAAAATGTACTCGCCTGGGGTCCTTTGTTGGTAAAACCGATAATATCAACCACTCAATATGCCACACAAAAGTCCAACAGTACAACAGTCTCCGGGAGCTGAAACAGATATTACCAATGTGTTCAGAATAGTCAAATTAGCTAGAATCGTCTTGTCACTACCACATTTCTAGTTTGAGGGTATTTTTGTCATTTTTGAATTATTTGAATTTAATATATTTATTAGGAATTTAAAATTATTTATTTGAATGGTGTGATTTAAATACTAGTTAATTAATTTCCATGTGTTTTGGTTAGCCTAACCTAGATAGGACCTAACCTAGATTAGCCATAGCTAGCCTAGTTAGCCACATTGAGAATTATTTAGTATTGGATAGTGGGTTGAGTCGTGTTTAGCTAAGTGAGTGGTTTGCAACTTAACTAGGAAGGAGCCCTAGAATCTAGGCCACTCAATAGTCATGATGCATTGCTAGCCCTTGGATGCACCCTAGAAACCCTAACCATAAGCTAAGTGGCCGGCCAAGACCCCCCCTTGCCTATATAATATCTTTTAGAAAGTTGTGCCTCTTTCCATTATTCTATCATTTTTTTTCCTAAGAACTAGGTGAGCCTCCATTCTATTTTCTTCATAGTTTAATCAATAGAGCTCCATTTTTATTGAGATTTCTTCCATAGTGTTCTAATCACTGTTCTCCTACTGTTTGTGGAGTCACATCTCAGATTTGAAGCAATTTGGAGATTTTGGGTGGCTTTGGAAAGCTCCTTTAAGGAGGCTTTTTGTGTTGAAGAACACACATAGGTAAATTCCTATCCATCTATTAAAATTAGGTTTTCTTTCCATAAATACCAAGCCCTAGGTGTCCTTATGCTGTAGAAATAGGGTTTGCTCGATTTTGTGTCTTGTACGTGTCCGTATCGGACACGTATCAGTAACCAGCGTAGGTGTTCGACGAAATGCCACAAAGGGCATTTCGATCGAGATTTTAAAATATGTTTGAATAGGAATTTAGGTTTTAGTGTCGCCTAAAGGATTCTAGGTGTCTGAGGTGTTGCTTGTGTCGTGTCGTGTCGCTTTGGACACGTGCACATGCGGGGTGCACAAAGCGCGCGTGCGGGTATCATTCCCCTTCTACCAGTGTGTTCGTGCTCAGTGCACAGGACACTTGGTCGCGAGTGCTTGGACACGCAGGATGGGGCAATGTCTTTTATGACATCCCCAAGGCCACGTGTCCTAATATTTTGTGTCGGGTGAGATATTCGATCCACACTGGACACATGTTCACGTAGCTTAGTGTTCTATTTGGTGTTCTGTGTTCGTGTGAGTTCTTGGACACTTGTGCACTGTTATTGGACATGATACTACATGTATGACACGTACACATGTTCGACACTAAATACCAACCCTTAACCCATTTGTTAATTGCTATTTAAATGTCGAAATAGGAATATCCTATTTTTTCTGATACTGTCAAGTATCAGTGAATGTATATACTATTTTCTCCTTTTTGAATCACTTTTAAATGTTGTTACCCTGTAATTAAGTATGGTTTTGTTGCTATTACATTAGATATAATTTTTAGGTTTGTAAGGGTTCATTGTTTTGTGTTGAATTGATGAATGAGAGTTCAAATTTCGTTGGGATATGCAATATTCATTGATACACATTGAGTTTTGGCATTTGAACCCACTTTTCCAAAACTGAGATCCATTCAGTATTCCTAATGTTCTATTTATATCATAATCTCAGTTTCACATTCATTTTCGAATGGGCATTTTGATTTGGGTTGCATTAACTAGTATTGAAGACCACTGTTTGTTTAAATCCTGAGACACAGGGAATAGGAGTTTATTTGATCCATTGAATGATTTTCCTATTTCAGATGTCGGTAAGTAACCTGAGACTTCAATCTCAGTTAAAGGTTACATTTCCATATGTTTCCAGTTTTCACAGAAAACTGAGTTTGCTACATAGGACTTGAATTGGGTTTGTATTGAAATTCCTGAGAATACCATGTTGTAATACCTGAGAATCATGTACACTGTTTCCCTGTCATATATTCCTGTCTTAGGATTTATGTGGCACACACATACACATAAGTTCCTCACATTGCCATGTATCTTTAACACAATGTTTTATGATTTTCTTACACTGTACAGGTAGGCACTGTCACTCACTGTCTTGATTCCGAATCTGATTTCTCTTCACTATGTACTCACACACATTGTAACACTCTCATCCATATTCACATGGTCCTGAACACACATACAGGGACTTGGTTCATTATCAATCATGTTCACCACACATGTTTTCCCTCTAGCACACACACACACTTTATAATGGATACACATATTGTATGTTTGACACTTGACAGGAACACACACCAGTGTTAGCTTACTGTATTCATATGCCATCGATTTCCCTTGACACTACACTATTTTTCATGTTTTCCTACACACACACACACACATGTCCTGCCAACACCTATATTTCCTGTCACTTGTATACTACATTCACAGGGTCCTGTACACAGACACACACACATCATATGTTAACCCCTCTCTATGAAATACATGTATATATTTCTATATATGTAGTGTGCCTATAGCTATATATAGCATGTCTAACCTATGTGAATATGTGTGACGGTAGTGTAAAGTGTAAGGGAATCTCTATATGTGTAGTAGCTAATGTGTTAGGCATTTCTTTGGTATATGTGAATAGTGATATATGTATATATGTGGTATTGGCCTATGGTGTGTCTGTTAGGCTAGTGAGAGCTTAGTTAGGCTTGTTTAGTCTTGATTAGGCCTAGAATAGACTAGTTAGACTAGTTTAGACTTGTTAGACCTAGTTTGACTATAGTTGACCTAGTTTGACTTCTAGGGTTGACCAGAGTTGACCAAGAGTTGACTTTTGCCTAGATTGACCTAGATTCATGTAGAATGTATTGAATTGTATCTTGTTATTATTTTAGACTTGTTGTGACTTGTGCTGTTCTAAACACTACAAGAAATTATATTTTTAGCAACATGTTTTAGCGACATAGGGCCTTTTATGTCTTAAAAAGCTAAATTTTGATATGTATTGACGACATGGTTTCTAGTGTGTCGCAGAATCTACAAAATATTTTACTAGAGAGAACCAAATATTAATCCCGCCAAAATCTAACCTTTTGCCTACATTGATTGTGAAAATAACATGTCGCAAAATGGTAGCGTGTCTTCGTCGACATGTGCCTATGTTGCAAAACTACATTTCCCATTTTTATGATTTTTAATCACAATAATAACATCAAAAAACAATTCAATACAAAATGCAACTGCTTTCTTCCTTCATCTCTTCCGTATTTCATTCTCTCCTCCAAATTAAAAAAAATTACACTAACATCCGAGGCTCGAAGAACTCACCCTTTCCTCCCGCTCTCTCCTCGATCCACTCTGACTACTGCCAGATCCCGAAACCCCAACCCTAATTTTCCTTCCTCGTCCAGCTATGGAAGAAGTACTGGAGATAGTAGCCGGCATCGAGCGCCTCCACCACTCACCAGGACCCTAGGCTCCTCCGAGTTCACCTCCTTCTACAAGACCTCCATGGATCTCCTTAGGGACATTAACTTTCGGGTCTCCTAGGTGAGCAGCACAGGAGCTTTCCTCTGCCTTCGTGCTCTTCGACGAGCACCTCTAGCTGCATCTCAATGGCCTAGTCCCCGTCGTCGTCGAGATGCTCGGGGATTGGAAGCAGCCTATCAGGGACGCTGCAATTTAGTTGCTCGTCACTCTCATAGAGGTTCAGACGGAAAACCCTAACCTTATATTTTGAATAATTTTGTTTATTTTGATACTAGATTGATTACTTTTTGAATTTAGGGTTTTAAGAAGATTCATTGATTGTAGAAAGCCCTCGATTTTTTTCGGATTGGTACTGATGTTGCTTCTTCTTCTTCCATTCTTTTTATATTGACCTGTGGGCTTCGTTTACATCTTGTTTAACTTTTCATGCTTGGATGCCATTCTCGTTACATATGTTTAATATTGATGATGTTTATTATGTAATGACTTAAAGCTTATGATTTTTATTCCATTATTGGGTATTAGGATTGAATAAAAATAAATGTAGTTATTATTGTTTTCATGTTGAATCCTTTTGAAGATGGATAGATTTTAGGTATATAAAGACAATATTCTTGTTGTTGTGGAACTAGATGGAAATGGATCCCTTTATGTCGAGCGATGGAGAGGATGTGCTGAAATGCTTGTTACAATCCTTTGAGTCGGGAAGAAGGTCTTCTATTTCCCCCAAGGTTACATGGAATAGGTATTTGTATATACATGCATACCCATCAGTTCTCATTCAATTCCTTGTGTTCGCAATCGTCTAATTTTGCTTTGTTTGCAGATCGGGTCGCTTGCGAGCCACAACGGCCAATGACAAATTCCCATGTGACATTCTTTGAGGATACTCTACCGTGTACAAAATGTCCAGCTTCATATGCCTAGTCTTTCCTATATAAGAATTGGCAAGTGTTGTATTGTTCAGTTGATTTAGGTAAAATGACCAATATACACTTCAAATTATATAGTTCTAGTTGCATTCACATACAGACATCTTTCATAATTTCCTTACTAATTATTTCAATGCTTTGGTGTTGGACTATATAGTGACCACTTACTGATCAAGTATACTGTATAATCTGCCAACATATTCTCTTGGCAAAAGATCATCATTTCTTATCGTATGTGCAGTAAAATAAATACATCACATAGTAGTGGCTGATCATTGGAGTCAAAAGAAGGTTATAACCAACCATATTTGTCAGATGAAGTATTAAAAAAATATAAAACTTTATTTGTTAGGTAGGAATATTATAAGATAGGTGGAACAAAGACGAACATCTTTCATTTGATAGGTTAACCAATCAAAGATAGAAAACAATGTCATATCATATTACAATAGTTGGCTCACAACATAATCCCAGCTATAACTACTCTACTCTTGGTATCAATATGCGAATGTAATGTTTTTCTTTTCTTTTTGGTATGCTTTGTTACTAGATGTGCACTGTAGGCGGAGAGAGACAAAGATGAGGTATTTGTGCAGGTCACTCAACTCCCGAAAACGAAGTTTGGATGTTAATATATGCGATAGTGAATTTACGATATATGAATGGATCCTCGGATACTAGCGCCCACAGCTGGTTAAGGCACGCCGATGAATGTCTTCCTCCACTGGTTAGCTTCTCTATTGCAACTCTTCGTGTTTATGTATTTATGACTAGGAATGTAAATCAATGGTAGCACTAAGAAGTTAACCTGTTACTTTGCTGGCTACATCGTTTATATCTCCATTCTAATTCATATATTTTGTAGGAACTAACAGATAATTTTGGCTGATTCCTTTTTGTTCTAATCTTCTTTTTTTTATTGAAATTATGTAACTTGTGTGTATTTGTGTATATAACATGTTCTTAAGACATTTATGGATGACCCATTTGTTGCTTTTGATTGAATGAATGCCTATGTCATGCCTTTTGAGGCATTTTGGTCCTTGTCGTTCAGGCTTAACAAGCTTGCTACCTTGTTTTGATGACCCATTTATTCTTTTTGATCGAATTGTATGCCTCTTATTATTTTTGTTTTCTGTTTTATGTGGGGCATTTGATGACGAATTTGATGATATGTCTTCCTTGTTGTGTGATCTGTGTATATAACTTGTTTCCGAGAATAATCTGGATGACCAATTTCCCTATGGTCTGTTTTTAGGCATTTTGACGATGATCCATTTGATGATACGCCTTCCTAATGGTGTGATTTGTGTGTATAACTTATTTCAGAGACATTTCTGGATGATCAATTTCTTAGTTTCATGATAAGGGCCATAATTATCGAGCGGTGACCTTGTGTTGGCTATTGATCTGGGTTGTGCTCTTGTGATTGAACATCATTTATTGTAAATTGGATGGAGGTTTATTCGTTTATAGTCTTAAATGATTGTTTGACATTAATGTTAATAACAAAATTAATGGCCAAAGCAGAAATATTATGAGACGTGGCTAATTTTCACTCAAGTAGTGTCAACTATCACAATATTGCAACCAGTTACCCCTATTATTTCTTTGTGCAATTGGCTACCATGAATTTGTAAGGTTCCTTAACTAGCCTCTTGTAGCTGCCCATCACACACTTGACGGTACCACTTGTGGACATCCATTTTTACAAAAAATCAATAGCCTAAGCAGCAATATTAGGACAAAAATTGATTCAGTGTTCATATTGGTTGATTCTACCTTTTCATGACTAGTTACTAATTTTATTTTTTTTATCTATGGGTTTATAATTAAGTTTTTGTTTGTATTATTCTCATAACCTCCCAAGGATTTATTATGATTTGTTGGCTTCACTTTGTTTGCAAACCATGAATAGCTACTTGGATTATTCTATATACAGTTCTTATACTCTTTTGCTCAGTTTGGACACCACGCATTTTCAATTCTCAAATTCAATAGTCACGTAATTGCTAATTCCGTACGAATTTAAATATCCAAAAACATGCACCCACTCCTGTTATTTTGATGTATGGATACTTCATGGCTTCAAACAGCTTTTGAAAGATTTTCTGGTCTGGATCAAGCAGAACCTCGGACCATGGCGTCCTCTTGTTCTGTAAGTGCCATCTACCCTACTTTTAATGAGCAATCTGATTCATTCTTGTTTATTTTTGTTGACCGTCCTAGTTGGGTAAATACTGATTACCGTCAGTGCATACATTTGTTTCCAGTAATCTGTTTCCGCAAGAGTAGAGAAGTTATTGCTCCTATCTTTTATGACCACCTTTGAAATATTTTTATTTTTCACTTGCGATCTCAGGATGTTGTTATAGGCTATCACAAGGCCTATCAGAACTTGGTCGAATACTTATTGATATGTGCTACAACATCTTCCCTTTCTGGCAACAATATTATTTACCACATGCCTTCTCTTTTTTTGGTTCGCGTACCTCACTTTTTTTTTGAATATTAAATCATTCAAAGTAAAAGTTTTGGCATTTTTCTTCCTTTTGTTTTGTTTTCCCAAGAAAAGCTAATATAAGGTTTTGAATTCTGATATTTGGCCTGATTAGAATTTAGAATTTAGAATTTAGAATTTTCAATTTTCAATTTTGGCATATTAACATTATTTTATTCAATCAACTGGATGGAATATACTGCCTAGTATGTTTGACTGTACGGTTTAAATTTGTTTCTGTGCAGTTCTCTTCTTGTTCGTACCCTGGTATCTATTGGAGAAACTGGGGATGGAGGCCTCACAGATCCAGTTTAATTTTTGGATATTTTCTCAAATGCACTTTGTGCTTTGGCCTTGAACTTCTCTATATTTCTAGTAATTGGTAGAACTGGAGCAGTGACTATACGAGTTGCTGGAGTTCTGAAAGACTGGATAATGATTGCCCTTTCAACAATTATATTTCCTGAATCTGTTATTACTGGTCTCAATGTTATTGGCTATGGAATTGGTAATTCTCTTTTCCATGCACAGTTGTATTGTACAATTCATTGGGAAATAGTTTCCAATGAGTTAAAATTGCTAAATTCTAAAAAAAATGTGCTTATCTGTAGCACTAGTGGTGGTTGTCATGTACAACTATTTGAAAGTTAAGGAAGTCCGAGCATCAAATCAACTTCCTGCAGAAAGCGCCCAGAGAGAATAGCAAAGGCCCAGAGAGAATAGCAAAGGTCACAACTCTATATGCCGTAAACCTGTCATTCTTTTAGTATATATTTTATTTTACTTACAATTTTTTTTTGTTCGTTTGCAGGATCACAGAGACAACAAGCCGTGGGGGAAGACATTCATATCATGAGATCTATTGTAGGCTAATTTTTTTGGAGGAAGGGAGGGGGGATTTCAATTCATGTGTTTTAGTTTACACTAGTGTTGTCTAAGCTAGAATACAATACGTTTGTGGAATATAATATGTATTTATTTGAATGGCTACTTGACGTTGTTAAAATATTACATTATTGATTATTTTATGAAGAGATATTTGAAGACATTGTATTGGATATTATGTTGTGTTCATGGTAACTTGTTCTTTGTTCTCAAGTTCTTTAAATATAAATTTCAATGTTTGTGTGTTGTTTTTGAAATAAGACTTTTACCTTCATGCTGGAAAAAATATGCCAAAAAATTTAATACAAATTAATATAAAAAATATAAATTAGTTTTCGCGACATCAAATTGTGTAGCAGGAAGTGTGTTTATATTTGGTTGCATTAGCTTTTGCGACATCAAATTGTGTAGCAGAAAGTAATAAAATATATAAAGAAGTAGACATTTGGCGACATGTGTTATGTTGCCAAAGTATCATCTTTCTGCGACACACAAGACACATGTCGCCAAAAGTTATTTTAAATAAAAAATACGATGTCGCAAAAAGTACTTACGTTTTGCGACATGTGTTATTTCATGTCGCCAAAGACTTTCCCAGACAAGGCTATGGCGACATGTATGCGACATAGCCAAATATGTCGAAAAAACGCTTTAGCGACACAAATCTAACTTTCTGCTACATATTGCTTATGTCGCGAAACATGAATTTTCTTGTAGTGAAATAGGAGCCAGACACCTCTCCTCGGACAGTACATTTCATCCGGACACTCAGATACCAGGCGAGTACATTCTTTGATAATTTCATATCCTGTTTAGAATTATTTTCCTGCTTTAAATTACTTTACTTGATACTGTCACGTTGTCACACGGATTAGTACTATATGGATCCCTTCTTGAGATGTTATCCCCTCAGGGAGCATCGGATACTACATGTTCTGTGCGTTTCACTTACATGGTGTATCACTATGCTTCACGGTTCATTGATCACTTGTGACATGTACTCTCATGATCACAGAGTCTTCCTTGAATCACCCATTTATGGGCATTCCTAGAATCACCCTTTTTTGGGCTTACCATGTATCATCCCTTGTGGGCCAACATAACCTGGCTGGATCCTTGTGTATTGATTGGGGGTACGGGAGAGTAGAAGTAGACATGTGAATAATATCCAAGTAGTATCTCATTTGATCACCCCCGTAGTGTCTCATCAGAATCTCATATGCCATTCATATGTTTATATTGTACTCTGACTCACTAGTCACTGATAGTTCTCTATTTACAGTATATATTTCTATTACAGCTTTCTCTGTTTATATTTCGTACTTCTTTCAATTTTTGTATCTTACTTTACTGCATGATTATATTTTCTAACCTGCTATGATCTGTTGAGATGTATTGTGCTCGCTCCTGTCCTGACTGGACCTGTTGAAAATATTATAGAGGACGAGGAGGAGGCATGTGTGGATACCTACTACGGGATAGCTCTAGATGACACCATTGATCCGAATTTTCAGCCGGATCCATTAGCTATAGAGACCGAGGCTCCCTAGTCTAGGTTTTACTATTACTGTCATTTGGGATTTGGATTGTATATATTCTTTCATATTCAGCAGTTGAGACTTGTATTTCTGGATATTTGCTGAGATGTTATCTAGACACTTAGACTCTTCTGATCTTCTGTATTTCATTTTGAGATTTATATCATATCGTACTTCTTCTTTCTTAGTTGTGATTGAGTTTACATTCTGCTATGTCACCCCCATTCGGGGAGTATAAACTGTTTAGCATTACATTGTTAGATGTTGTGACCTAGGACAGCATTCTACCGCCGACACTGCGGCGTAGGCTGCACGTACCCACTTCTCGTACCCTTACTCTAGGGTGCGGATCATGACACGTTTTTAGTGGTGGCCCATGCAGGTCTAGTTTAGAAATGTAGTGGTATTCGAACTAGATTATCACTGCAGCCTGCAGTAGAATTAGAAATTTTTTGAAGGTACTCAATCACATTAGGAAAAACTCTTTATCAGATTCCGTATATCTAAATTTTGCTGCTTATTGTCTTCCTTTGAATTTAAACTGTCATCCTTTGATATTCGACTCATTTTCAGCAATTGTTTCTTTTTGATCTGTGTCTCCAGGATGGTTGAGACGAGATCACACCGCCAGGGCCAGGGGGACGTCGATGAGAGGTCTGCCACCTCTCATACTCAACAGCTTGCCCCTGGTACCGCAGCCCAGTCATGCCAGCTGGGGTAGGCATTTCAGCTGCTTTCGGAGGAGCCCCTCCACCTGTGAGGCATGAGCCGAGTCCAGTGATTCCGCATGTGCTTCAGCAGCAGCAGCCACCTTCGAGGACAGTTGACACCGTTCAGCTGTTAGCCTTCTTCCGGCAGTACATGGAGGGTCAGCAGACCCAGCAGCAGAGGCACACAGCAGAGCTCACACGAGGCATTGATCTGGCCGTGACTGCGGTAGAGAGCGTTGTAGCTCAGCCAGCGACAGCCCCGCAGCCACACCAGCCATGGGAGAAGGGCATCCAAGATTTTCAGAAGATGCACCCGAGGGACTTCCAAGGGACAGGGGGGATCTTATATGTCGATGAGTGGATTGAGCACATGGAGGAGATATTCAGGTTGGTTGAGATACTAACGAGGTTCCAGATTGAGGCAGCGGCCAGCATGATGCGGGATCTGGCCCGCACATGGTACCAGACCGACCCGAGGGTTGGTACTGCAGGACAAACTTGGACAGCATTCAAGAAGTTGTTCAAGGAGAAGTTCTTCCTGGATGAAGCGCTAGGAGCCCTCGAGACTCTGTTCGAGGCCCTAGTCCAGGGGAGCCAGTCTGTGGAGGAGTATGCAGGAGAGTTCTGCCGTCTGAGCAGATTTGTGGAGGACTTGTCGGAGGCGACGAAGACCCGGAGGTTTCGAAAGGGCTTGGTAAAGGAGGTCAAGTCCTACACCAAGAATGCCCGCAGTGCTACCTTTGAGGAGATCCTAGTGGACGCGTTAGGCTCAAGAGGGGGCGAGACTTCCAGGGAGGTAACAGTAGCGAAGGACCGGCCAAGAGGCCACACTTTCAGCAGAAGCACCAGCAGCACCACCAGCAGCAGAGGTTCCAACCGCAGCAGTTTTAGCAGCCGAGGCATCAGCCAGTGCAGCATCAGCAGCAGAGGGTGCAACAGCAGTCACCGAGGCAGCAGGATACTACCTATGCTTATTGCAAGAAGCCAGGGCACGGGTGGAGCGAGTGTAGAAAGAGACTGGGCAAGTGCCTGATATGTGGTTCAGCAGACCACCATATGAGGGAGTGTCTCGTAGCACGAGCAGCTCAGGAAGGAGGAGCCAGAGCTCCAGCAGACCAGCAGAGGGGACCAGCCCTGCAGACACAGCAGCAGAGATTTGTTCAGCATTAGCAGCAGGCCAGGGGAGGCCAGCAGGGACGAGCTTTCGCCATGGCAGCCGAGGATGCGGAGGCCATAGGAGAGCTGATTGCAGGTTCGGTTCTTTTCGTCTCTAGTCCAGCTTTTGTATTATTCGATTCCGGTGCTTCGCATAGTTTCGTATCAGTATCATTTGCGGTTAGACACTGTATCATAGTTGAATCGATCATTGCCTAGGAATTACAAGATCACGACGGAGGGTGGCATTATCCTCGTGTGTGATGTTTGTAAGGGTTAAAGTATTGTTTTGGGAGGCCGTGAGTTGGAGGTGAGCATGCTCGTAATGCCATTGCTGAACTACGATATAGTACTCGGTATGGATTGGTTGAGCAGGCACTACGCCAGCATTGATTGCAGAGGGGTAGAGTTCTCTTCAGAGTGCCGGGGGAGCCAGAGTTCGAGTACTCCAGACGTCAGGCGGAGCAGAGCAGCGGAGTTTTCTGCGGAGTCTCGGTTGAGGAGCAGACGATTCCATTCTCCTTGATATCAGAGTATATGGATGTTTTTCCAGAGGAGTTGCCTGGATTGCCACCAGATCACAGAGACATTGAGTTCTCGATAGACTTGGTTCCAGGAGCGGAACCTATCTCTCAGCATGTCTATCGGGTGAACAACAGTGAGTTGGTGGAGCTGAAAAAGCAGGTGGATGAGCTGCAGGACAAGGGCTTCATCCGTTCGAGTTCGTAGCCATGGGGTGCACCAGTATTGTTTATGCCGAAGAAGGATGGGTCAGTACGAATGTGTATTGACTACAGGGCACTCAACATCCTCACAATCAAGAACAGATACCCACTGCCGCGGATCGATGATCTTTTTGACCAGTTGAGCGGAGCTCGGGTATTTTCTAAGATTGATCTGAGGTCAGGATATCACCAGGTGAAGGTGAAGGGGAGGATATTCCCAAGACCGCTTTCAGGATGCGGTACTGGCAGTTTGAGTTTTTGGTTATGCCGTTTGGGCTAACCAATGCACCAGCAGTGTTTATGAACCTAATGAATAAGGTGTTCCACCAGTACCTAGATCAGTTCGTGGTGGTATTCATTGACGACATCTTGGTATATTCCAAGACTGAGGAGGAGCACAAGGAGCACTTGAGAATAGTGCTGGAGACTCTCAGGAGGGAGCATCTTTATGGGAAGCTCTCCAAGTATGAGTTCATCTTGGATCGGGTTGACTTTTTGGGGCATGTGGTGACTAGAGATGGAATCTCAGTTGACCCTAAGAAGATCGTAGCAGTTGAGGCATGGGCAGCGCCGACTTCAGTAGCAGAGATTAGGAGCTTCCTAGGGCTGGCAGGATATTATCGGAGATTTGTGCAGGATTTCTTCCGGATTGCAGAGCCGTTGACTCGGTTGACCCGGAAGGATGCTGAGTATGTTTGGTCAGAGGATTGTTTGGCAGCTTTTGATGAGTTGAAGAAGCGGCTTACGACAGCTCCGATTCTGGCATTGCCTTCAGGATCAGGGGGATTCACTATCTATAGTGATGCTTCAGGGAAGGGGCTGGGTTGTGTCTTGCAGCAGCATGGGAAGGTGATTGCCTATTCTTCCAGGCAATTACGTTCCCATGAGAAGAACTACCCTACCCACGACCTGGAGATGGCAGCAGTGATATTTGCTCTGAAGTTGTAGAAGCACTATCTGTATGGAGAAAGGGTGGAGATTTTTACAGATCATAAGAGCTTAAAGTATGTATTCACTCAAAAGGAGCTGAACATGAGGCAACACAGATGGCTAGAATTGATGAAGGACTTTGACATCCTACTTCAGTATCACCCAGGGAAGGTCAACGTGGTTGCCGATGCCTTGAGTAGGTATCCGACAGCCATGTGTTTGACGATGGACCGTCACTTGCTTGCTGATTTGGAGAGCCTTGGAATTGAGGTGATCGTGCCCGGAGTGCAGATGCAGATATGGGGCATGCAGATTCAGTCAAACTTGGTGGAGAGGATCAAGTTGACACAGTTGGAGGATATTGCTCTGCGGTGTCTCCGAGAGCAGGTTCGAGCAGGATTGCTGGATGGCGAGTTTTCTCTTGCAGAGGATGGTGCCTTACGGCACGGTTCCAGGTTATGTGTGCCCAGCGGAGATCTCAGGGAGCAGGTTATGAAGGAGGCCCACAGATCTCAGTACTCTATACATCCTGGTGCCAACAAGATGTACCGAGATCTGAGGGAGCATGTTTGGTGGTACGGAATGAAGCGGGAGGTAGCTCGCTTCGTAGCTAGGTACTTGGTCTGTCAGCAGGTCAAGGCAGAGGGACAGAGGCCCTGTGGATTGTTGTAGCCATTGCCCATTCCCGAGTGGAAGTGGGAGCATATCACTATGGATTTCGTATCTGGATTGCCGCGTACACCAGGAGGGAAAGACACGATTTGGGTCATCGTTGACAGGTTGACCAAATCGGCCCACTTCTTGCCATTCAAGGTGGGTACGTCTACAGAAAGGCTTGCGGTGATGTACATACGGTAGATAGTCAGGATTCATGGGGTTCCGGTCAGCATCGCCTCGGATCGGGATAGTCGCTTTACTTTCCATTTTCGGAGGAGTCTACAGATTAGCTTGGGCACTCAGCTCAAGTTTAGTACTACATACCACCCCCAGACGGATGGACAGTTAGAGAGGACTATTCAGACACTTGAGGATATGTTGCGGACGTGAGTCTTGGACTTTGGAGGTTCCTAGGAGGATCATCTATATTTGGCGGAGTTTGCTTATAACAACAGTTTCCAGGCCAGCATCGAGATGTCACCTTTTGAGGCTCTGTACGGGCGTAGGCATCGTACACCCTTATCTTGGGATGATGTTAGTGAGCGAGCTTTACTGGGGCCAGAGATGGTTGTTGATGCAGCCGAAAAGGTGAAGCTCATCAGGGACAGACTTCGCGTGGTGCAGGACAGACATCGGCACTGGGCCGATAGCCACCGGAGGCCCTTGGAGTTTGAGGTACAGATTAGGGTAGGATTAGATTTTGTTTGTTGTGTTTTATTGATCATGTTTGTTTATCATAGTTAAATTGAGACCTTGCTTGTGATTAGGTTGGAGACCAGGTTTTCTTGAGGATATCTCCGATTTGTGGTACGATACATTTTGGTGGAGGCGGGAAGCTTAGCCCGCGCTTCATCGGCCCTTTCGTTATTAGCGGGAGAGTCGGTGACGTGGCATACAGGCTAGACTTGCCACCTGTACTAGTGGGTGTCCACAACGTATTCCATGTATCACAGTTGAGACGGTACGTGGCTGACCCTAGCCATGTGCTTGATCATTCGGAGATTGAGGTTGGGCCTTCTCTCAGCTATCCAGAACAGCCAGTGGAGATTCTGGATCGACGGAAGAAGGTTCTGAGGAACCAGGTGATACCCTTGGTTCGCGTCGCATGGAGGCATCATTCTCCAGGAGAGTCTACCTGGGAGCGGGAGGATGAGATGCGCGACTGATACCCATATCTTTTTGGACCGTGAGGTATGATCGTCTATCCTTCTCATTGTTAGTTTTGCCTTTCAATTTCGAGGACAAATTTTTTTTAAGGAGGGTAGATTTGTCACTACCACATTTCTAGTTTGAGGGTAATTTTGTCATTTTTGAATTATTTGAATTAAATATATTTATTAGAAATTTAAAATGATTTATTTGAATGGTGTGATTTAAATACTAGTTAGTTAATTTTCATGTGGTTTTGGTTAGCCTAACCTAGATTGGACCTAACCCAGATTAGCCATAGCTAGCCTAGTTAGCCACATTGAGAATTAGTTAGTATTGGATAGTGGGTTGAGTCATGTTTAGCTAAGTGAGTGGTTTACAACTTAACTAGGAAGGAGCCCTAGAATCTAGGCCACTCAATAGTCATGATGCATTGCTAGCCCTTGGATGCACCCTAGAAACCCTAACCCTAAGCTAAGTGGCCGGCCAAGACCCCCCCTGCCTATATAATATCTTTTAGAAAGTTGTGCCTCTTTCCATTATTCTATCATTTTTTTCCTAAGAACTAGGTGAGCCTCCATTCTATTTTCTTCATAGTTTAATCAATAGAGCTCCATTTTTATTGAGATTTCTTCCATAGTGTTCTAATCACTGTTTTCCTACTGTTTGTGGAGTCACATCTCAGATTTGAAGCAATTTGGAGATTTTGGGTGGCTTTGGAAAGCTCCTTTGAAGAGGCTTTTTGTGTTGAAGAACACACATAGGTAAATTCCTATCTATCCATTAAAATTAGGTTTTCTTTGCATAAATACCAAGCCCTAGGTGTCCTTGTGCTGTAGGAATAGGGTTTGCTCGATTTCGTGTCCTGTACGTGTCCGTATCGGACACGTATCAGTAACCAACGTAGGTGTTCGACGAAATACCACAAAGGGCATTTCAATCGAGATTTTGAAATATGTTTGAATAGGAATTTAGGTTTCCGTGTCGCTTAAAGGATTCTAGGTGTCTGAGGTGTTGCTTGTGTCGTGTCGTATCGCTTTGGACACGTGCACACGCGGGGTGCACCACGCGCACGCGGGTAGCATTCCTCTGCTTCCAGTGTGTTCGTGTTCAGTGCACAGGACACTTGGTCGCGAGTGCTTGGACACGCAGGATGGGGAAATGTCTGTCATAACATCCCTAAGGCCACGTGTCCTAATATTTTGTGTCAGGTGAGATATTCGATCCACACTGCACACATGTTCACGTAGCTTAGTGTTCTATTTGGTGTTTTGTGTTCGTGTGAGTTCTTGGACACTTGTGTCCTGTTATTGGACACGGTACTACATGTATGACACGTACACATGTTCGACACTAAATACCAACCCTTAACCCATTTGTTAATTGCTATTTAAATGTCGAAATAGGAACATCACATTTTTTCTGATACTGTCAAGTATCAGTGAATGTATATACTGTTTTCTCCTTTTCGAATCACTTTTAAATGTTGTTACCCTATAATTAAGTATGGTTTAGTTGATATTACATTAGATATCATGTTTAGGTTTGTAAGGGTTCATTGTTTTGTGTTGAATTGATGAATGAGAGTTCAAATTTTGTTGGGATATGCAATGTTCATTGATACACATTGAGTTTTGGCATTTGAACCTAGTTTTCCAAAACTGAGATCCATTCAGTATTCCTAATGTTCTATTTATGTCATAATCTCAGTTTCACATTCATTTTCGAATGGGCATTTTGATTTGGGTTGCATTAACTAGTATTGAAGACCATTGTTTGTTTAAATCCTGAGACACAGGGAATGGGAGTTTATTTGATCCATTGAATGATTTTCCTATTTCAGATGTCGGTAAGTAACCGGAGACTTCAATCTCAGTTAAAGGTTACATTGCCATATGTTTCCAGTTTTCACAAAAAACTGAGTTTGCTACATAAGTCTTGAATTGGGTTTGTATTAAAATTCCTGAAAATACCATATTGTAATACCTGAGAATCATGTACACTGTTTCCCTGTCATATGATCCTGTCTTAGGATTTATGTGGCACACACATACACACAAGTTCCTCACATTGCCATGTATCTTTAACACACTGTTTTATGATTTTCTTACACTGTACAGGTAGGCACTGTCACTCACTGTCTTGATTCGAAATCTGAATTTCAGATTTCTCTTCACTATGTACTCACACACATTGTAACACTCTCACCCACATTCACATGGCCCTGAACACACACACAGGGACTTGGTTCATTATCAATCATGTTCACCACACATGTTTTCCCTCTAGCACACACACACACTTTATAATGGATACACACATTGTATGTTTGACACTTGACAGGCACACACACCAGTGTTAGCTTACTGTATTCATATGCCATTGATTTCCCTTGACACTACACTATTTTTCATATTTTCCTACACACACACACACACATGTCCTGCCAACACCATATATTTCCTGTCACCTGTATACTACATTCACAGGGTCCTGTACACAGACACACACACATCATATGTTAACCCCTCTCTATGAAATACATGTATATATTTCTATATATGTAGTGTGCCTATAGCTATATATAGCATGTCTAACCTATGTGAATATGTGTGACGGTAGTGTAAAGTGTAAGGGAATCTCTATATGTGTAGTAGCTAATGTGTTAGGCATTTCTTTGGTATATGTGAATAGTGATATATGTATATATGTGGTATTGGCCTATGGTGTGTCTGTTAGGCTAGTGAGAGCTTAGTTAGGCTTGTTTAGTCTTGATTAGGCCTAGAATAGACTAGTTTGACTAGTTTAGACTTGTTAGACCTAGTTTGACCATAGTTGACCTAGTTTGACTTCTAGGGTTGACCAGAGTTGACCAAGAGTTGGCTTTTGCCTAGATTGACCTAGATTCATGTAGAATGCATTGAATTGTATCTTGTTATTATTTTAGACTTGTTGTGACTTGTGCTGTTCTAAATAGGAGCCAGACACCTCTCCTCGGACAGTACATTTCATCCGGACACTCAGATACCAGGCAAGTACATTCTCAGATCATTTCATATCCTGTTTAGAATTATTTTCCTGCTTTAAATTACTTTACTTGATACTGTCACGTTGGTCACACGGATTAGTACTATATGGATCCCTTCTTGAGATGTTATCCCCTCAGGGACCATCGGATACTACATGTTCTGTGCGTTTCACTTACATGGTGTATCACTATGCTTCATGGTTCATTGATCACTTGTGACATGTACTCTCATGATCACAGAGTCTTCCTTGAATCACCCATTTATGGGCATTCCTAGAATCACCCTTTTTTGGGCTTACCATGTATCACCCCTTGTGGACCATTGCATGGAATCATAACATAACCTGGCTGGATCCTTGTGTATTGATTGGGGGTACGAGGGAGTAGAAGTAGACATGTGAATAATATCCAAGTAGTATCTCATCTGATCACCCCCGTAGTGTCTCATCTGAATCTCATATGCTATTCACATGTTTATATTGTACTCTGACTCACTAGTCACTGATAGTTCTCTATTTACAGTATATATTTCCATTACAGCTTTCTCTATTTATATTTCGTACTTCTTTCAGTTCCTGTATCTTACTTTACTGCATGATTATATTTTCTAACCTGCTATGATCTGTTAAGATGTATTGTGCTCGCTCCTGTCCTGACTGGACCTGTTGAAAATATTACAGAGGACGAGGAGGAGGCATATGTGGATACCTACTACGGGACAGCTCTAGATGACACCATTGATCCGGATTTCCATCCGGATCCATTAGCTATAGAGACTGAGGCTCCCTAGTCTAGGTTTTACTATTACTGTCATTTGGGATTTGGATTGTATATATTCTTTCATATTCAGCATTTGAGACTTGTATTTCTGGATATTTGTTGAGATGTTATCTAGACACTTAGACTCTTCTGATCTTCTGTATTTCATTTTGAGATTTATATCATATCGTACTTCGTCTTCCTTAGTTGTGATTGAGTTTACATTCTGCTATGTCACCCCCATTCGGGGAGTATAAACTGTTTAGCATTATATTGTTAGATGTTGTGACCTAGGACAGCGTTCTACCGCTGACACTGCAGTATAGGCTGGACGTGCCCACTTCTTGTGTCCTTACTCTAGGGTACGGGTCGTGATATATTTGTCCATAAGTCCAATTCTAGACACAGGAGCAAAACGATAATTTCGGCCAAAATAATGTTCGTCGTTGGACTCGCTTTGCACCAAAAAGAATGCCAGTATCTGCAGTCTCTAAAGTCGTCAAACTATATGTCTACAGGTTCGGTTTGATGAGATGAACCCAACCGTATGTCCAAAGTTGGATTTCGGTGGGTCGTGCACAAATTTGCCCGTTGCATCGGGTTACAGGCCCACCAAAATAGCATTCCGGTCAGCCTTCTCAGAATCGGACCAAACTTGGCATACATGACAAAAAATATGATACTGTCCTATTGGCGTAAGTTTAATCTCGAGATAACGAGCGTGCACAAAGTAATTTACAAAAAGTTCGATACGGGGTATCTCGACGGATAAGCATAGATTTCGTCGCGCACACATAGCGAAATCAAGTTCCGTCGAATCTCACACGTCCACAACATCCGTACGCGTCTTTAGATACTAACGTGTTGCGACCATGTCGCCCGGTTTGTCGGAACGCACGCCATATCGGGAGATTTTCAAGGTTTTCGAAAGCAGTTTTTCTAATTTTTTTCCAGATTTTTATTCGATTTCTATTATTGTATAAACAAATAAAAATCAAACTAATAATGGAGTTTCCATCTAGGTTAGGTTGTTTAAAACATGGTTCAGGTGGTTTGCCAAATCGGTCGCTGGATCGGCCGGTGATCGCCTTCCAAATCGGGTTAAAACTTTTGGTTAACTATTTTATTTATTTCAGTAAACTAATATTTTTCGAGTTTTGGCACTCGATTTATAGCGCATACATCGCTAAATAAATAAATCTACTTGAAGGGAGACAAAGAGGGTTAGGTTAGGATGTACCGAAAGAAACGGCTCGACGAATAGTCGATCATGCGCGAAGAATTCTTGCGGCAAAATCACACTGCTGCTGCTGCCAATCCTGTTGTGGATGTGCGCTGCCTACGCGCGCACGGCTCTGGCTGGCCGTCCGGTGGTGCACCCAGTGGCGCGCGGTCATGGGTGGCCGCTAGGAGGGTCCGGGTGGTGCTCGGTTGCTTCGCTAGGGATTGGGTTAGGGTTTTTGTTCGATCACCTCTCTCTATTTTCTATATGTACCTATGTTTCATTTTATACAGGAGAGGTAGGGTTGGGCTTGGGGGAAGTCTCGGTTTGGGGGGTTTGCTTCTGATGGGTTTGTGTGGGTTTCATTTTTTTTGTTTTTTTGTTTTTCTTTTCTCTTTAATTATACTATATATTTACCAATAGTTATATATATATATATATATATATATATATATATATATATATATATATATATGTATATATATATATATATATATATACACATACATATATATATATATATATATATGTATGTGTATATATATATATATATATATATACATATATATATATATATATATATATATATATATATAATATATATATATATATATATGTATGTGTATATATATATATATATATATATATACATATATATATATATATATATATATATATATATATATATATATATATATATATATATATATATATATATATATTATATATATGTAAATGTAAATGTACTTAACATATAAACTGAAAAAAAAATTATTTAAAAAATATAAATTCCCTATATATGTACACTAAATTATCCTAGTAAAAAATATAGTACCCTCTAGAGTCAATATTGCTAAATCTATGAAATAAATATTATATATATATATATATATATATATATATATATATATATATATATATATATATATATATATATATATATATATATATATATATGATGAATAGTTTCGAGAAATAAAAATGGATGACAGAAAAATAATATAAAAAAAAAGAAATATATGTAGTAAAAATTAGGGGGGCTACTAAAGTAGTATGCATAATCTGAGAAAATAGTATGTGAACAAAGACGATATGTGAACGAACCACTAAAGTAGTATGCATAAACTGAGAAAATGCATATCAATGATCAACCAAAGAAAATTGGATAATAAAATGTAACAAAGGAAAAAAATATAAGCATGTAAATAAACTATAAAAAAAGACAAGGTATACTTGTCTGGTGGTAGTGCGTAGAACCAACAATATCCAATCAATCAACAAGCCACAAAAACCAGGGGCAAAACAAAAATTTCTAAGATATCACCAACGTTTTTTGGCATAAGAAAACAGATATCACCAACGTTTTTGGCATAAGAAAAATGTCTAAGATTGACTACCCATAAGTCCAATTATGGACACAGGGGCAAAACAAAATTTTACGTCAAAATGATGTCCGTCGTTGGACCCGTTTTGCACCAAAAAATGTGCCATAACCTATTGCCTCTAAAGTCAAAAAATTATATACATATGAGTCCATTTTTGATACAAACTCAAGGATATGTTCAGATTTGGATTCCGATGAGCCGTGCACAAAATCACCCGTTTAGTCGGATCGTAGGCCCGCCAAAATGACGATCTAGTCAACTGTCTAAGATTTGGACCTACCTTGGCTCATAGGACCAGAAAAATGATACGAGTTCAGTGGTACAAGTTTCGTCGTGATGTGACTCACGTGCACAAAGTAATTAAGATTTTTGTAAAGGAGCCGATACGGTGTATTTCGACTGATACGCCTCGAATGCGTCGCGCACACGCAACCAATTCGAGTTTTGTCAAAGCCCACACATCCGCAAAATCCATGCACCTTTTGATGCTCTCGGGTTTTGATGAAGTCGCCCGGTTTGTCGGGATGGATCCCGTATTGGGAAATTTTTTTAATTTTTTCAAAACAGTTTTTCGTAATTTTTCCTAATTTTTGAAAACAAATCATATAACCTATATTTGATGAAAACAGAAACTAAAAGAATGGTTTCAATCTCGATTAGGTTGTCTAAATTACTGTTTAAGAAGTTGTCTAAGATTCGCGATATCATGGTCGCAAATCGGCTTCCAACTTGGGATTTTATGACAGTTTCTAAACCAAAAATGTTACGCCCCAATTCGCCGAATCATTCATCCTCGCTTTGACTCAAGACGAATCAATCATCCTCACTGGAGCATGATATCATACAAGTCTAATTTGGATTTGTACAAGGCAAGTTTGTGTATTTGATAATTCTTTTGAGACAACTTTTAGACAAAAAGTTGAAATTAAACAATACAAAGAGTTGAAAATGCATTATAGGAAGAAAATAGGCT
Organism: Iris pallida; assembly: GCA_029216955.1. Classification (NCBI taxonomy): domain Eukaryota; kingdom Viridiplantae; phylum Streptophyta; class Magnoliopsida; order Asparagales; family Iridaceae; genus Iris; species Iris pallida. The sequence continues at coordinate 416,018 of JANAVB010012200.1, read as the reverse complement.
TTTTATTGATTAACTTGCAAAGTATGTGCATGGTCATTTTTATAATACATATGTCATTGTGGCTACATTCTTTGCTATACAAAAGAAAACGTTCGACAAGTTGCCATAAAATAATTCTTGTCTTTCCATACATTTATGCCCCTTTATACATTTGAACAAAAAACCTTCAATCTAAATTGGGCTTCAAAATAGGAGAGCTTCGAACCGTCTCCCATTCTTCAGCTTCAGCTTAGTCTCGTGCTTCCGTAACACGCTCGTTACCTGGAGAGTTGGGGGTTAGCATACTTGCTAGTGAGCATAATGAACCCACTCGTCTAAACCGACACTAATATTAAGGATTCAAGCATTCGAAGTGATTTTTCTGTTTAGAACTAAATGAATTATAGTTCATATCGAAAGCATAGTTTAAAGCAGTAAACAAATAACCATTTTCGATGAATCTTACCACGGCTGTGCTCCTTCCTGCATAAAACAGATATAATACTTACCACCTGCACAAGATAAAAGATGAGCATGTTATCTATCTTATATGCGGTCATTGGTGTTACAACACCAACAGGGACAATTCTCAATGGCATTACGACACGCCCTACAGCCCAGGTTACAAGCCTAACTGGGGATCTCACAAAGCCTTATGCAAAGCACGAATCTCAAATTCCTTCTAGGTCGATTCAGTCCTTGTACGCCCGGATACCGCATCGAGAAAAATAATACCTTGTGCACAAGTTGTCCATGACCATGCAAATGTGTGAACACTTTAAGCTAGGCAACATAATGCATGACACAAACAGGATTTAGCAGTAATAATCTATATCTTGCGTAACAGTTCATCCATATCCTTCAAGCCATATGTTCAATTTGGCAACTCACAAGTACCAAATACTCTGAGGCACTGTTTTTGATTTTGAACCAAACTGTTCGCCTCAATGCTAGGCGCTAAGTTACTCTCTCTGGGCCTATTTATCCTAGTTATGTTATAGTTATCCCATGTTCTTTATCTTAGTGGCACGGTATATATATATTCAACCAGCATCATAGGTTTGAACGTTGAACTTAGAATTTGTTGGCGGAAAGGAGTAGAAAAGAAGGGGCCGAACTACCCAACTAAAAGAAATGCATCGAGAGTAGGAGAACGCTTTATGACGATCAAATATTAGTTACACGAACTCCTACAATGGCACGAATATCATATTAGAATTCCACCTTCAAATTATTTTCCTTCAAAATTTCCAAAGGTGCATTCAAAAATCGACGCAAAAGCATCCATAAAACCAAGAAAACCAACAGCAGACTGGTCTCGTTACTCATATTATAGCTCATTCGCCAAGACACAGTCCGCTGCATCTAGGACTTATTCCAACGGAAGCCAATCCATTAGTTGGAACGGTTCTCATTTCATTCGTCTAAATCGATTTTATTGATGCCCAAAGCTTTTTGTATACCAAATTCGTTGATGAGTCAGACTAGCCATATATATTTTCGACTATGTCTGACTTGCCACGAGCATATTACATAGTGCTTCACCCCAACGGGAGCGCGATACTACAAAAATATCGAGGTTTTCTTCGATTTTGGAATTCGATTTTTGTCGCATATGATTCAAACTAATAGAATCTATTTGAAGGGAATCAGGGTCGCGTATGTTGTCTGGATACCAGAAAAGACGAATCAGAAATAGGTTGAGACGCATAAATCAAGCTGCGAAGTTGGCCCGACAACTGCTGTTGCTACTGTATTGTTGTGGTTGTGGTACGTTGCGGCCGACCGGGCAGCATTGTGGTGGTCGGAGAGGTCGCCGAGGTGCGCACGAGTGGCAGGGGATTGGGGTCGGGTAGCTTGGGTCCTCGGAGGTTTTCTTTAATTAACTCCCATTCTATCTCCTATAAGATTTAGGTTAGAATTTGGGTTAGATGGAAGAGAATCCAATAAGGATTGAGGGATATTTTTGAGGGGATTTGATAGAGATTTAAAGATTTAAATTTTTTTTGAATTCAGCAGTCGATTTTGCTCTTCTCCCATTCCTGCGTGGGAACACCTATATATATATATATATATATATATATATATATATATATATATATAGAGAGAGAGAGAGAGAGAGAGAGAGGGATCTGCATCCCCTCACTTTTGCATCCCCCATGCAACCCCTCTTTTACATCCATTGGATCTTGTTTAAGTCATCTAATCTTGACCGTTGAAAAATCAACGGTTAAGATTAGATGACTTAAACAAAGATCCAACGGCTGTTAAAATGGGGATGCATAGGGGATGCAAAAGTGAGGGAATGTGGATCCCTCCTCTCTCTCTCTCTTTCTCTCTCTCTCTCTCTCTATATATATATATATATATAATATATATATATATATAGGTGTTCCCACGCAGGAATGGGAGAAGAGCAAAATCGACTGCTGAATTCAAAAAAATTTAAATCTTTAAATCTCTATCAAATCCCCTCAAAAATATCCCTCATATATATATATATATATATATATATATATATATATATATATATATATATATATATATATGGAACCCTCCTCAAAAAAAAAAAAAAAAAAAAAAAAAAAATATATATATATATATATATATATATATATATATATATATATATATATATATATATATATATATATATATATATATATATATATGGGGGAGGGCAGGCGCCCAAACATAGATCTTGGGTTCGAATCCCCCTCGGACGGCTGGTTGGCTTTGAGCCACGGCCCGACTTGGAGAAAGGATACCTCAAAATATATATATATATATATATATATATATATATATATATATATATATATATATATATATTTTTTGAGGTATCCTTTCTCCAAGTCGGGCCGTGGCTCAAAGCCAACCAGCCGCCCGAGGGGGATTCGAACCCAAGACCTTTGTTTGGGCCCCCGCCCTCCCCCCTCGCGTGCACTACTAAATAGTATTTAACTAATTTAAATATACCTAAATAATACCAAAAAATTCCTAAATTTATTCTAATAATCTAAAAATATAATCACATGGTTGTACCATCTATTTATTTATCATGCTTATTAAATTTTTTTACAAATAAACTCTGCTAATACGTATATATAAAGCCTAATTTATTAGGTATACAGTTGTATATTTTTTTATACACACATGTATATATATGCATATATAATATATATATATATATATATATATATATAAAATATATATATATATATATATATATATATATATATATATATATATATTAAAAATATATATATATATATATATGTAAAAATATATAATATATAAATATATATATATATATATATATATATATATATATATATATATATATATATATGTAAAAATATATAATGTATAAATATATATATATATATATATATATATATATATATATATATATATATATATATATATATATATATATATATATATATATATATATATATAGCCTAAAAAGCCTAAATCTAAAAAAACTTTTTAAGAAAATGTTATCATATTTTCAAAATAATATACAAATTTAATAGCATAAAATATTTGTTTATAACTCTTATTTATAAAGTCACTTACTAGGCAAAAAAAGAAATAAAATAACATACCTAATAAAATGTGGTATTAATGATGTAGTATCAACATGGGGCAATTGTGTTTGAGTTTCCACTAATTAAATAAAATTATTAGTGATATTAAAATATTTATAAGTATCTTCCAGAAATTAAATAATTATTTTATATTAGTTATAAATTAATTTTATAAGAAAATTTGGTAGTTGATATGTTGTATAGTGTTGTAACGATATTATGGCGACTAGTGGATATAGATATTAATAAAGTCTATACATATGGTAAGTCGTTAGAGAGTATTAATAATAGTATATCTATTATAGGTGAACTTGGCGGAAGTTACGAAGACATTGGAGTTGGTCAGGCATACACTCAGATAGCGGTTACAGGCAAGTGTACCTTACCTTGGTTATAGATTACTTTTTTTTATTTCTTGTTGTTTATTTTGTTAGCATTAGCATGATGTAGGATCGTTGATACTTAGTGTATGTTTCGAAGAAGGATATCGATGTCATGATGATGGTACCAAGTATTGACATTAGGCATTGCATGCATATTGACGTATCCATTGACACGAATGACCACAGGACACTGACACGTTGATGATGTGTGGTTACATGAGTATTTATTCTATTGACATCATAGCAGTTTACTAGATTGCTCATTGTTATTGTTATAGTGATGACTGTATGGACTTGACATTGATAGATACTAGACATGGGGTGGGAAGAAATTTACTACGATATCAGACTTATTGTATTATGGTATGTGTTGACCCAAACCGGATCACAGTCAACCTAGTCTTGAAAATTAACAAAACAATATTTGTCACAGTCCAATTTGACACATCAGGCTCGAAATTAATTAACTCCGCTCATTGGTTCAAGACAACAGCTGCTTGAAGATTTACTATTTTATGTATACTAGAGTTTGTACTTTTTACTATTTTTGAGTATAGGATGATGTACGTTGGGTCATACTGAGCAACTTTGGGCTAGATGTCACGACCCGTACCCGCTTTTCTGACGTGAGTTCGTAAGCAAGTCAGCTATATATCGAGCGGACTCCAGCCCATCTCGAATACATAAACGTTGTCTGGACTATGGTGTCATGCCTAATCAAGGCAAGGCATAACTATATTTCAATCCACAATAAGAACATAAAACATGAATGAACACTATGGGTCGTGGTCTGCAGCCCACTAGCATAAATGTTCGATAAGATTCAGAGGAATATAACGTGAGTCTAAAACTGAATCAAGAAACAGGATATCTCATGATAAGGTATGAAAGCACGAGCGGACAATAAACACAATAACGATACCTGAATCCCGTAAGCATATCATCACATCTGCCATCCAGAACTACTAGCTAACTCCATGCATTTGCTAAACCTGAAGAGATCATCAGGTCCTTAGGGGACATAGCAAGATACATAAAAATATGCCTATCTAATAGTTTATCATGCAATAATGAAAATACAGAAAATAAACGAGAAAAAGACCAATCAACATGAAAATACGATAATACACGACTGGAAGAACCACTACGCATAAACAAACTGCTGGAGGAGAAAAAATAAATACGATGTCACGATGTCAATGGATAATCAGTCGAATACTCAAACCCTCGCCCTGGTGTGGACTCACAGGTTTGAACAACTACTAACCCTCGCCCCTAGTGTGGACTCGCAGGTTAGCATCACCCTAGCCCCTAGTGTGGGCTCGCAGGTGTGGAATAGATAACTACTAACCCTCACCCCTAGTGTGGACTTACAGGCTAGCATCACCCTCGTCCCTAGTGTGGGCCCGCAGGTGTGGAACAGATAACTACTAACCCTCGTCCCTAGTGTGGACACGCAGGCTAGCATCATCCTCGCTCCTAGTGTGGGCTAGCAGGTGTGAAATAGATAACTACTAACCCTCGTTCCTAGTGTGGACTCACAGGTTAGCTTTACGAAATTAAGATACAAATAACTACTAACCCTTGCCCCTAATGTGGACTCGCAGGTTAGCTTCAAGAATTGAAGGTACAAAAGTTCTGTTATGACTTATTCATCCTATGACACGATGCGACTCAGTCCAAGTACAGGTGATGACACGACCCAATCACGATACATGAGAGAACCAATCCAATATAAATTACAAAATTAACTATGAACAAGAACTATATTTACATACATCCAATATGAACTACAAAGCTAACTATAAACAAGGACTATATATGTACTAGCATGCACGATGTACAAATTATATGTCAATAATCCACTAGTAAAACTATATAAGAATAGAAATATGTATGTAAATAAACTGTAGAGGGAGGCAAGGTACCTTGCCTGGAGGTTGCATGCAGATCCAACAAAATATAGTCAACTGCCAAGCCATGAAGTCCAAGTCATCATAACTGTCTCCGAAAGCTGAAACAGACAATGTCAACATTCTCAGAATAGTAAAATTAGCTAGGATTGCCTGTTCTTAAGTCCAATTCTGGACACAGGGGCAAAACAGTAATTTTGGGCAAAAACGATGTCCGTCGTTGGACCTGCTTTGCATCGAAAAATGTGCCAGAGTCAATGGTCTCTAAAGTCGTCAAACTATATGTCGACGGATCCGTTTGATAATACAAACCCAACGATATGTCAAATTTTGGATTCCGGTGGGCCGTGCACAAAATTGCCCGTTGAATCGGATCGTGGGGCCCACGAAACGGCGATCCAATCAACTGTCTCAGGATTGGACCAAACTTGGCATACAGGACCAGAAAAATGATACGGTCCTGTTGGCATAAGTTTCGTCTCGATCTGATGAACGTACACAAAGCAATTAGAAAATTTTAAAAAGCGTCGATACAATGATTTTCGACAAATACGTATCAAATTCGTCGTGCACACGCGACCAATTTGAATTCCGTCAAAGCCCACACGTCCACGAAGTCGATACGTACCTTTCGATGCTTTTGGTTCGCGACCACGTCGCCCGGATTGGCGGGACGCACGTTGGTTCGAAAGAATTTTAAAGTTTTCAAAAACAGTTTTTAATGATAAAATCATAATTTTGAAATCTGTTTTCTCTGCATATAATTAATGAAAATTAAATATACAAAATAGGTTAGGAAGCCCTACATGTTGTCTCTAAATTGGTTTAATTATAATACAAAAATAGTCAACAGGTTTCTTGAAAACTGGGCACAAACATGGGTATTTGGGGTACATAGAAACTGTTTTTGAAATAGTTTTTCCCAAAGTTTAGATCAATTTTCTAAACCGATCACTCGACTATATTGAAAACTAATTAATGGAGAGTCGAGAGGGTCATGCAGGCTCTACGTAGGATTTTGTAGATCAAAATTTGATCGAACATAATAGAAGAAACGAGTCGATGAACATTGCTACCTGGCTGCTGCTGTCGTTGTGATGTTCTGTTTTCTTCTCTTTTTGCGCGCTGACCTGCATTAGTTATTTTTGATTATTTCAGTTTCAAACTTTTAGAAAAAACTAGTTTCGATATTATAGAAATTCAATAAATCTCTTCGATACGACGTGTGTTCCATAATTCCGGGCGACGTGGTCACGAATCGAAAGCATTAAAAGATGCGTAACGGCTTCGTGGTCATGTGGGCTTTGACGGAATTCAAATTGGTCGCGTGTGCGCGACGAATTTGATGCATATCCGTCAAAATTCACCGTATCAGCCTCTGTGCAAGTTTTCCAATTACTTCATGCACGCTCGTCAGATCGAGACAAAACTTGCACCAACAGGACCGTATCATTTTTCTGGTCCTGTATGCCAAGTTTGGTCCAATTCTGAGACAGTTGAATCGGAATGCTGTTTTGCGGGCCCCACAGTCCGACTTAACAGACAATTTTGTGCACAGCCCGCCGAAATCCAACTTTGGACATACGGTTGGGTTCATATCGAAAAACTGGACCTGTTGACATGTAGTTTGACGACTTTAGAGACCATTGACTTTGGCATGCTTTTCGGAGCAAAGCGGGTCCAATGACGAACATCGTTTTTTGCCCGAAATTACAGTTTTGCCCCTGTATCCAGAATTGGACTTAAGAACAGGCAATCCTAGCAAATTTGACTATTCTGAGGACGTTGGTAATATTTATTTCAGCATCTGGAGACTTCTGTATGTGTTGACTGATTGTGGCTCATTGAGTGGTATGGTATTATTGGTTTCACCAGCTAAGGACCTCAGGCAAGTGCACTTTCTGATTGCTTTCGATTCATAGTAGTTTTCTTATTTCATGTTTATACATATATCTTGCTGCTTGTTGATACGCTCGTCACACGGAGTAGTCGGGAGGGGAAATATCTTAGTAGACATGTGGACTACCCAGAAATATCCCCAAAATGTCTATTCGTGCATGATAGTAGCTGCACATGACACGTACAGTGAGCCGGATTTACCCCCTAGCCGTTCACATGTCGAAACAGATATTCCATACCACCTAGGTAGATGTCTTTTATTTTTCCCTTTCATCTCCACCATGCCATGTCATCAGTACTTTCTAGTTTTTATATCTCATATGTTATTTTTATGTCTTGTTAATTCTATCGTGTTTTTGCATTGCCGTCGGTTTGTGTACTTGTTCCATTCCTGACTGGAAACCAAAATTTTTCAGGTTTAGCCGGGATCACTCTTAGCACTGGAAAGACTTTGGTATGCTGAGGCCGACCTAGATAGTGGAACTAGTTATCATTTTCATTAATTGTGAGAATTTTGTATTTTCCTTTAAATATAAATCTTGTAAATATTGTAATAAACTTAGAAATGTGAATGAGCAATAAAATTGTTATTTTGTGATTTTGAGCATTTATTTCTTGCGGGCTTGACAGCGTTCTACCGCCGATTCTGCGACGTAGCTGGCTTGGACACGTCTCGTATCCGAAAAAGCGGGTGCGGGTCGTGACAAGTTTTTTTGGTGGCCTATGCGGGTCAGTTTCGTAAAAGATTGCAAACTCGTGATGGTACGTTAGTCGTACTATTGCGAGCCTGCGCCCAAGAAATGCTCATTCACAATTAGGATTAAAATAACTTAGGAGAATAACTAGGAGTAGGAGTCCTTGTTCAAATTGACCGTTGGGTAGTTCAGATTATTAGATAGGCCATGCAATTTAGATAACTTGCTAGATCCCTATAGGTACACTCTTACTTTTGATGTGATGATATGAACCGATATGGATATACCATTCACTTGGTAAGTTAGGCTTACCTAGAATTAAGGCTTTGATCTTGATGAACTATTTAATTTTCTTTTGCTTTATTAGATATAAATCTTATATCATAAGTTAGAATTGTCTATTTTAAATTCTCTTTTGTTGTAAGGAATTAATTTATAATTTATGATTCTGTTATTCCTGTATGAACCTCGAGGTAGATTGATTCAAAGTTTTTCCCTCAACTATTTGAAATATATATGAGATAAATGTTAGGATGTTCTTATTTTCCTTGTCGTTAGTTATTTCTCCGGTCAACCTTTTACTTGAAGGATTGAGACTTACAGGCAGGTGTTTACGCTTTCTACTATAGTCAACTAAGTTGAATCCCTAGCAGCTCTTTGACGTTCTTAGGAATATAGTTGGAGCATTTTACCGACTGCGATGACTAGACAGTAGCGCACTGTCGCCAATTATCTGAGAGTAGAAAATGTGGGTTCACTGCCGCCAGCAGCACACTGGTAAGGTACAGCCCATAAAACTGAAATCATTTCGATGAATTGTAGTTTATGGAACATTGCTAAAACTATGTCCTAGTTGACCTCTTTAGATCTTAGATACTCTTGTGTCAATATAAGGTAGAGTACCCGATAGCCTATCCCAATTGAATCACGGAACCAAGGGTTTACCACCGTCCGAGTATACGGGCGAGGCACAATTCTTGGTAAAATGACTTCAGACGGGATTACAAGTTTAGGGTACCATAGAAGATAGTAGGATGCCTATATAAGCAAGAACACCAGGTAAGGCTTTGATTCTCTTAAAACTCGAACCAATTGTGCCTCATTTCAAAAATCTCGCATATTTATATTTTGACTCTCTTGACCAATGCTGCTATTACAGCCTAGTTTTTGCAAGCTTACTCTTTTATCGAGCTTGATTCAAGACATATGTTTACTGGGGACGCCCGCTAACATATTGTCTAATCAGAATCATTGTATCACGGTCTGATCAACCATGATGCATTTGATTCGCTCTTCTAATTACCCTACATGGATTGGGATGTAGATGTCTCTAGGATCTCATCCGCGACTGCTTTGACAATTCCCCTTGAATTATACATTCGCCTTTGAATCGCATAATTGTATTCAGTGACATCTCTCTTGAACTGTTTATTATTTTTGTCTTTCACTGATTGGAAAGACGAAAGCTCATAATTAATAGATAGATACAGAGTATCCCTCATGGCTATGATAGTTGTATACGCAAGTGTAGCTACCATCGGCCAGCCCTGTGACAGGAACCTTGCCTTGAGTTACTCGTTCTCCTCTCGACCTTCAAGCTACTATTGGGACCTTCTAGCCATCTGAATTTGAGGAACGATCCTTGACTTGACATATATCAACCGTATCTCGTACGCCGTGCCTTATCCTCTGTTAACCAAAGTCGAGGTACAATATCCAAACTTTGGAATCCTTCTAACCACGTTATTCCTAAAACCCTGTCCTAGCTTCTAAGGTGGATAGACTGTAAGCCTTCTAAAAAATTTTAGGATATACCAGGATTACCGAATGATTAGAATAACTTCCACTAGGATGATGATTAGTGCCCTTGGACTCCCACTTTTCATTTAGATCATTTTGTGTCCCCGACTGTGTCATTAATATTCGGAACATGAGACCAGCTGTTACCTTCCAACAAATTTCATATGCAAAATCTAGATAAGTCTACCTTCATCTAGGTATATCATGTTCCACTCAACCCCGCCCCCTTGTAGTCTATTTTTATGTTACGATTTTCAGGTAAAAAGGACTAGTTATAACCTTTAGCATAATGCCGGTAAACTTCTCGACTACAATTAGAGACTCAACCTTGGATCAAACCTTTTGACCCAATATATGGTTGTGATCTACTCGAAGCCCACTACGCACATGTCACTAGTGTGCCACTTAATTGTGTCTTCTTATGCTACTTAAACACAAACGTCACGGAAGACGCACCTTCAAGGCTTGCAGAACCTATTTAACCAATCCGACTGCCCAACTAGCTCAACCACTTGAGAGGAATCCTATTTTAGGTTACCCTAGCCTAGTAGAAATAGATTAAAATCCAAGGTTCAGCCAACCAACGATTGATGACCAATCAGGGAACCCATTAAGACCAGTAAACCCATCCATGCATGCCACCTAGACTTAAAAATCGGACTACTTGAGATAGGTCCCTATACCGATCATGAAGCTGTAGCTTCCCTTCCCATATTTTTTTTTGAAATTTTTTTATTTATTTGATTTAAATGGTGATTTATAGATTTTATGAATAATTATTTAGTTAATTATTACGGTAGATAATTTTAGTCATGGTTAGGGGTTAGAGTACTAGGCGACTAGGAATCGTGGTACGGATAGTGCAACGGCGTGCCATGACTAGTGTATTAGCCGTACCAAGGGAGACCTAGCCATAATTGAGTCCTAACTAGGAAAACCAGGCAAAGTTGCGACTTAACCTTTCTAGATGTTTAATTATTTATTAATTAAATTATTGACTTGCCGAAGATCCGGTTGTACTCAGCTAGTCTGAACTAGACCCAAACCGAATCCAGGCCTATGTAGGCATGCAGTGGAACCCGGGACGGCCATGTAGACATTTTATGTGTGTATAAATATTTTCTTATTTATTTTTAGGACTTGGCAAATACTTTCTAAATATATAATAAATTATTTAAAAGTATTATTAGGTTTATTATTATTATTAATGTTAATATTGTGGTGATTAGATAAATAAATTATTTATCATTAATGGTTATTATCATTTTATTCTCTATCAAAGATATATATATAATATGTGTGTGTATGTATAAATGAATATATATTATATATGGGTGTTTGTGCATGGATATATAAATATATATATTATAGATGTGTATGCGTTACGTATATATATATATATATATGTGTATATATATAAACATATATATATATTATATACATGTGTATATATTACATATATATATATACATACGAGTGTAAGTGTATATGTATATATAAATATACATATATGTGTACATATGTGTGTGTATAAAGATATATACATAAACATTAAAAGAAATAGAAAAAGGATAAAAAGAATAAAGAAGCAGTAGTGTCCTCGGCCACAAGCACGCATGGGCTATCCCAACCCGGGCCCAACACCCCCAGGCCGACCATACTTCCCAGTCCCCACAACCAACAGGACCCGACCCCTGCTGTCGATAACAACATATAAGTCGAATAGAAACAGAGAGGGAGAGATCAAGATCGAAGAACGAGAAAACCCAAACCAACATCTGGCCAGCCCCATGTTGCGTGCGCCACCGCCGCCTACGTACGCACGTGCCGTGCACGGCCACCGATGGCCGGCAAAGCCGTCGCAGAACGCGCGTGCGCGGCCTGAGGCGCTGGACGACAGCAGCAACCGTGGATCGAAGGCGCAACTTCGCAAGGACGTTACTCCATCCACATGCGATCGTTTTGCGTCCCGTCTTCTCCGGTATGTTCCCAAGATATAAGGCTTTAAACTCCTTCAAATAGATTTTAGGTTACATCCCTAGGTGGTTAGATAAATCGACACAAATTCGATCAAAATCCTGTCCCGAAACAAAATCGTATTTGTTTCAAACACCAATTTTGGAAGGCCAAATTTTGCCGATCCCTCGGCTGTTTTAAATTTCTTTTGAACAGGCTTGATAACAACATATACGAGATGGCAACCCTAGTTATAGATTTATTTTTCATCTATTATATTACTGTTAAATTATCTTCAAAGTTCGGAAAAAAATCTGTTTTCGAAACTAGAAAATCAATAAAAACCATCTGATACGACGTGCGTCCCACCAACCCGGGCGACGTGGTCGCGAACCAAAAGCATCAAAAGATGCGTAATGGTTTTGTGGTCGTGTGGGCTTTGACGGAATTCAAATTTGTTCTCGTGTGCGCAACGAATTTGATGTGTGTCCGTCGAAATTCACCGTATCGACCTCTGTGCAAATTTCTCAATTACTTTGTGCACGCTCGTCAGATCGAGACAAAACTTACGCCAACAGGACCGTATCATTTTTCTGGTCCTGTATGCCAAGTTTGGTTCGATTCTGAGACAGTTGAATCGGAACGCCGTTTTACGGGCCCGCGGTCCGACTAAACGGGCGATTTTGTGCACGACCTGCCAAAATCCAACTTTGAACGTACGGTTGGGTTCGTATTGTGAAACTAGACCTTTTGGCATATAGTTTGACGACTTTAGAGATCTTTGACTCTGGCACGCTTTTCGGTGCAAAGTGGGTCTAACGGCGGACACCGTTTTGCCCAAAATTACCATTTTGCCCCTGTCTCCATAATTGGACTTAAGGACAGGCAATCCTAGCTAATTTGACTATTCTAAGAACATTGGTACTGTTTATTTCAGCATCTGGAGACTTCTTCATGTGTTGACTGATTGTGGCTCATTGAGTGGTATAGTATTATTGGTTTCACCAGCTAAGGACCTCAGGCAAGTGCACTTTCTGATTGCTTTTCGATTCATAGTAGTCTTTTCATTTCATGTCTATACATATATCTTGCTGCTTGTTGACACACTCGTCACACGGAGTAGTCGGGAGGGAAAATATCTTAGTAGACATGTGGACTACCAAGAACTATCCCTCGTGTTTTTCGTGAATGTTAGCAGCTGCACATGACACGTGCAGGGTGCCTTATTTACCCCCTAGCCGTTCACATGTTAAAACGGATATTTCACACCACATAGGTAGATGTCTTTTATTTTTCCTTTACTTCTCTATCGTGCTGTCATCAGTTATTTTCCAGTTTTCATATCTCATATGTTATTTTCATGTCTTGTTAATTCTATTGTGTTTTCGCATTGCCATCGGTTTGTGTACTTGTTCCATTCCTAACTGAAAACCAACATTTTTTAGGTTTAGCCACGACCACTCTTAGCACTGGGAAGGCTTGGGTATGCTGAGGTCAACCTAGAAATAGAAAGCAATTGTATCAATTTCATTAATTATAAAATATTGTACTTTCTTTAATTATAAAGGATGTAATAAATGTAGAAATATGAATGAGCAGCAAATGTTGTGATTTTGATCATTTATTTCATGCGGGCTTGACAGCGTTCTACCGCCGACTCCGCGGCGTAGGCTGGCTTGGACACGTCTCGTATCCGAAAAGTGGGTACGGGTCGTGACAAGTTTTTATGGTGGCTCATGCAGGTCAGTTTTCGCAAAATATTACGAACTCATGATGGTACGTTAGTCATACTATTGCGAGCCTGCGACCAGGAAATGCTCATTCACAATTAGGATTAAAATAAATTAGGAGAATAATTAAGACTAGGAGTCCCTTGTTCAAATTGACCGTTGGGTAGTTAAGGTTATTAGATAGGCCATGCAACTTAGATAGCTTGCTAGATCCCTATAGGTACACTATTACTTTTGATATGACAATGTGATTCAATATACTATTCACTTGGTATGTTAGACTTGCCTAGAATTAAAGCTTTAGTTTTATAAACTGTTCAATTTTCTTATTTAGATATAAATCTTATATCATAAGTTAGAATTGCCTGTTTTAAATTCTATTTTGCTGTAAGGAATTGGTTTATAATTCCTGATTATGTTATTCCTGTAGGAATCTCGAGTTAGATTTGATTTAAAGTTTTCCCTCAGCCATTAGAAATATATATATGAAATAAATGTTAGGAGGTTATTAGTTCCCTTGTCGTCAGTTATTTTCCCCGGTCAACCTTTTACTTTAAGGATTGAGACTTATAGGCAGATGTTACACTTTCTATCATAGTCAACTAGTTTGAATCTCTAGCTGCTCCTTGAAGTTCTTATGAGTATGGTTAGGGTAATTTAACGACTGCAATGACTAGACAGCAGCGCATTGTCGCCTATTACCTGAGGGCGGAGACTGTGGGTTCACTGCAGCCAGCAGCGCACTGGCAAGGCACAACCCACATAATTGAAATCCTTTCGAAGAATTATAGGGTATGGATTATTGCTAAAACTATGTCCTAGTTGACCTCTTTAGATCTTAGATACTCTTGTGTCAATGTAAGGCAGAGTACCCAATAACCTATCACAATTGAATCACGGAACCGAGGGTTTACCACAGCCAGAGTTTACAGGAGAGGCATAATTCCCGGTAAAATGACTTCAGATGTGATTACCACCAGTTTAGGATACTATAGAGAATAGAAATGCTCGGTATGTCCCATAAGACCCAAAGCCAATACTAGTAGGAGCTCTATAAGTTGGTAGCATGTCTCTCAATTTAGAATTACGTGATCCTTGTGATCTATTAATCAGATAAGTGACTGACACTAATAGGTTTACCTAGAATATGAAATTAGAGATCCATAACCCATTAGTCGACCAAGGCCTTACGAATAGAAGATAGTAGGGTTGATTGTATAAGCAATAGCACCATGTAAGGTTTTAATTCTCTCAAAACTCGAACTACTTGTATCTCTTTTCAAAAAAAAAATCTCGCGTACTTGTATTTTGACCATCTTGACCAACGCTGCAAATACAGCCTAGTTTTGCAAGCTTGCCCTTTTATCGAGCTTGATTCGAGACGTATGTTTATTGGGGACTCCCGCTAACATATTATCTAATCAGAATTATTGTATTTTGGTCTGATCAACCATGATGCATTGGTTCGCTCTTCATCTAATTACCCTACGTGGATTGAGATTTAGATGTCTCTAGGATCTCATCCGTGACTGCTTTGACAATTTCTCTTGAATTAAACATTCGCCCTTGAATAACGTAATTGTGTTCAGTGACATCTCCCTTGAACTCTTTATTGTTTTGTCTTTCACCAATTATAAAGATGAAAGCTCGTAATTGATAGATAGATACAGAGTATTTCCATGGCTATGATAGTTGTATATGCAAGTGTAGCTACCATCGGCCAACTCTGTGACTGGAACCTTGCCTTGAGTTACTCGTCCTCCCTTCGACACTAAACCTACTATCTTGATCTTCTGGTCATTGGAGTCCGAGAATGATTATGATCTTTCCCCTTGACCAAATGCCAACCTAGGAGACCAAATGTTGTGAGCCTCTAATCATTTGCTTGAAGCTTGCTTCAACTAGAACCCTTGTGACAATAGTCCGGCAGGTTTGACCCGAATAGAAATTTACGACTCAGTTGTTAGAAATCTTTTCATATGATGTGCCTTAGAGTTGGTTACCCCGTCGACAACTCATGTGTACTATGGACGAGTAGGTCATTCTATTTATCGACCATGTGTCATTGCACACGCACTCGTTTTTCATTTATTAAGGAATGACCCTTGACTTGACTTATATCTACCGTATCTCGATACATCGTACCTTATTCTTTATTAACAAGAGTCGAGTTAAATATCTGGACTTTGGAATCCTTCTAAACCTCACCATTCCTAAAATTATATCTTAGCTTCTAAGGTGGGTAGACTGTAAGCCTTCTAAATTTAGGATATACTAGGATTACCGAGTGATTAGAATAATTTTCATTAGGATGATTATTAGTGCCCTTGGATTCCCACTTTTTATTTAGATCATTTTGTGTTTTCGGACGTGCCATTAATATTCGGAGCACGAGACCAGCTGTTATCTTCCAACAAACTTCATATGCAAGATCTAGACGAGTCCACCTTCATCTAGGTATATCATGTCCCACTCAAACCCGTCCCCTTGTACTCTATATTTATGGTACGTCTTTCAGGTAAAGATGACTAGCTACAACCCTTACCATAATATCGATAAACTTCCCGACTCCCGCTAGAGCCTCAACCTTGACTCAATTCCTTCGACCCAATATGTGGTGTGATCTATTCGAAGTCAACTACGCACATGCCACTGGTATGCCAACCAACCGAGGCCTCATGTGCTACTTAAACACATGAGTCACCGAAGGCGCATTTTGGACTATAGAACTGAACTATTAGAAATCGGCCCTTGTACCTATTATGTAATCTCCACCCCTTAGAATGTGAATCCATTCGTAACCTTTATCCCATCTGTCTGGAAGTCGAGATACGATCTTGTATTGCATTTATGTTCCTTGCTCGTGTGTTTAAATAACCACGGATAAGATCACAATTTCGATTTCTCAAATTCCGTTCTATTATGGAACCTTGTTTAGATTAATTTCGAGAACGAAACTTCTGTATTGCACTGATTGCAAACCCCTCTAAGAAACGAAGGGCTCTTCAATTTAGCAAGTGTCTGGACTAGAGTAGCCAATCTAGCAAATAAGTCAATGGTTCGTAAACACTCTTTTAGCTGTATCGTTGGATACTCTCTACCGCTCTTGGAACTTCATAGTTGCTCTCGATTATTCTTCCTTATCTTTCTGTCCTTCCTATTTAAGAGTGACGAATGGTCGTACTCGTTAGAGTTCATCAATATTTCTTAGCTACTTGTGTAATTTACTGCTTATAAATTGGGTTGCTTGATGGATACGAGAGGGTTATAGATACCTTATGCCTAGATATTTGTTGGTAGGTTGTTAGCAACCAGTTAGAAGATTTTTAGATTTTAGTTTGAGGAGTAGTGTGACCAAAGGTGGGTAGAAGTCCTGGAGGCTATATGGCTAGGAGAAGAATACAAACTATTTTTGGAGGAATTAAAAATTAAAGAGATTAAGGTTCAGGTAGACTTCTTATTAAATCTTAAGGAATAGTTATGGATTCGAATTTCGAGGACAAAATTATTTTAAGGTGGGTAGATTTGTAGCTTCCCTTCCCAGATTTTTTTTGAAATATTTTTTATTTATTTATTTGATTTAAATGGTGATTTATAGATTTTATGAATAATTATTTAGTTAATTATTACGGTAGATAATTTTAGTCATGGTTAGGTGTAACGCCCCAATCCCAAAATACTTGAGACTAGATACGTATCATGCCAGCTGTATACATACGAGTAAACATACGACTCGTATATATACATAAGCTGTAAATGTAGAAAGCCAAGACACTAAATCTCATCCACAAAGGTAAATAATAATATAAAGCAACTATGAGTTTGTCATGTACACAATAGTTGGGCGGAGACAAAGTCCACTACCAACCAAATTAAATATGGAAAAATATACAAGGAAAGAATTTAGCAAGTGAGAGCAAGTGACGAGTCCAAGCGCAATCATCACGGAAGAAGGAATGGCCTTAGCTAGAGTACCTGTAAGAAATCACGAAACACACACCTGGAGAGATCACCAGGTCCTCAGAGGGACGTAACCAGACACATACTATCATGCCAATAAACTGAATAATAAAGCTCAACAGAAAAGTATGCATGGGTAAAGGTTCCTAACCATTCTATGTGGATTGTAATTTAGAGGACAACGTTCTACGCAGGGGCTGTCACGCAAGCATGTAATAAAGAGTGGCCAACAAGTAGCGCTCATCTGAGACACTATCGGCCGGGTAACACGTAGCGCTAATCCGAGGCACTATCTCCCAAATGTGTAAAATAAAAGTAGCCCCTACGCTAGTAGCTGTCCCCTCCCCCCAATGGTACTATACATGTGTCGACTCCACGACACTGTTTTAATCCTTAACAACTGCCAAGTCTTCTAATCATGTATCTATTGACAGTTATTCCTACGCATGCGCACGGGGGATCAGCCCACACGCAAGTGACCTCTATATGATACTCACCACTCTCACACACAACTCATGTACCATCGTGACAAGTCAATGAGACACACTAAATTTTACGGTAGTCCCTTAACTCTAGGCCAATTGTATAAATATAGTAATTTGCATCTACATATAATTTAGAAAGAAATAACTTAAAAATAAACACAACATGCATAATATTGAGCATGAAATTTAAACAGTAAAGGCAAGGTGTCTTGCCTGGTGTGTTGCTCAGTAGGGTGCGGTGATCTGACATGTTCCAAATGTCTAATAGCTGTTTTCTATGTTTAGGGGTCCGGAGCCACGAGAAAATAGGACGCACGATTAGTCATGAACAATGGGAATAATTGAAAGAGAATTCATGAGAATAAAATATGTATATTATTTTTAGAAAACTACCAATTCTTTTATAACTTTGAAAACTATATTATATTAGTAAATTTATTATGCGTAAATGGTAGAAAATAATTTGTTTAATGATTTAGAAACTATATTTAGTAAAAATATATTTATATTTTCTTTAGGTAAATATTCAAAATCCAGAAAACTATTTTAGGAGTTAAACCATATTTTGAATGCAATTTATATGGTCGAGTCTACACTGTATTTTTGTTACAAGAATATTTTCTAGAAAATTCCTACGTAAAAAGGTAATATTAATACTACCTAACACATGTATCTACTAAATTATATATATATATATATATATATATATATATATATATATATACTTAGTAATATATAAATAATTCATATATATAAAGAATTTAATACTAGTAATAAATTTATAAAATAAAAAGATAATAATAAATAATGAGAAGGACAAATAGTCAATCAGCAGTATAGCTATGCGGTTCCTGTTTGGTAAGAGTCACCATCAATACTCGTATATAGTATGCATTACTCATATGTTCTTTTTTTTTTCTTTTTTTTTTCTTTTTTTTCCAAAAAATAAAATTTTGATTTTTGGTAACCAAGTAATAAATATACTAAATAAGAATATATAATACTACTTTGTAAATTGTAATGCAGTAAGCTATTTTGTATATATACGTACATTCATATAATGATTATTATAATAATGATTATTATAATGGATCAAAAGAAAACAAATATAATAATGATTATTATAGTAATGCAGTAAGCTATCAGTTGGCAAACTAATAATGATTATTATAATGGATCAAAAGAAAAAAACAAATTTTACTACAGACAACAACTTTTAAAGCTGTTGTTCTCATTGAACGAATGAATGAAAAAAATGGATTAGAAATTTAGGGGAGAGGAAGATCGGGAGTCGGAGAAAAGAAAGGTGAGGAGGAAGAGAGGAGAAAGAAGAGGGGGCGGCTCGGGGTACTCACCTGACGACGGGATCGACCAAAAGGGCGTTTACCTGCGAGCGCATGAAAAGGGGGCCTCGCCTCGGCGGTTGCCAGCACGCGACGGGGAGCGCTACGCTGGAAAATGGTAGGCGGGCAGGCGATGGCGGTGTTCGGACGACGTGGAGTTGCGGCGATGCTGACGGCGGGCTCTGGGCGCGGCGGAGGTGAGTTCGTGGTTAGGGTTTTTATTTTTCTCTCTTTTTGTTTCTGGTGTGGGTGATGATGACTCTGATGGTGGTGGTTTGTCGTGAGGGAGGTGGCGGAGATGGTGGTTGATGAGGGTTTGGTCGGAATCCTCGGTCGGGAGGAGGTGGTCATAATGGTAGAAAATTGGAGTGGTGGTTATGGCGTGGGGGTGCTGTCGGAACGGGGTCGGAGGGGAACAGGCAGTGGTTGGAGGCCGGGATGGTGGAGTTGACAGCGACGGGTAACCTCGGAAGAGGTGGCGTGGAAGCTGAGTTAGGTTTAGGATTGAGTCGTCGTCGGGAGTGCCCGACACGGCTGGTGGACGTCCGGGATTGTCGGACGGGATGAAATATATGTATGTGTAACGGAATTTATAGTGGATGTAGGGAGGCACAGACACGATGCACTAATTTGTGAAAAAATTATGGAAGAGTACCTGCCTATTTATAGGATGTGGGAATTCCCATAGGATAAGGATTGAGATTTGATTCAATCCCCAATAGGTAGATTCCATACTAATTTAAATTAATTTAAAATCTAATTTAATATAAATAAAACTTACCTTTTAATTTAAAAGCTATTTAAATTAAGGCAAATAAAATCTTTTCCAATTTTAAATTAACAAAATAATTCAAATTTTAAGTAAAATAAAATTTAAAAATATCTTTTCCATAAATATTAAATTATAGCATTAATTAATTTTAAAAATCAAAAATATTTCTTAAATATTAAGTCATGAAATAGCTTTTTATAATTAACAAAAATATGTAATTAGTAATTTCCAAATTTCGCAAAATATTTGAAACGACTTTCATATAACACAAAATTTTCAAATTCCTACTTATTTTTAAACAAGTAACAAAATGACTCTTTTATAAAAATATGATATTTATTATATTTATTTGAACATGTACTTTCCTGTAAAAATAATTTTGTAATAAAAATATTTTTCTTGTAAAAATATGTACGCTCGCACATATTCGTACTCGTTGAGCAAATTCGAAAAAATAAAATTTCGTGCACGACGTACAATACGAGTACGCGACGTACAATACAAAATTTTAAATCAGTACCAAATTTAATAAAAAAATAGTAGAAATTTAGGGATTTTACATTCTATCCAACTTAAAAGAATTTCGTCCTCGAAATTAAGAATTAGTAGGGGTTGAGATGGTACGAGGGTAAGGCTACTCAAATCATTGGGCGAGAAAATCGTGATTCCGATAACGACGAAATAATTCACGATTTTGGAATTGAATGAGGGTTGCTAGTCAAGGTAAAAATCATGATAGTACGATGGAAGCAGCTTAAGTGGATACTTTGAGGACTTGGGGAATAGGGCACTTCGAAGAAGATTGTATGGTAAGATTCTAGGTTGAGGGCACGAATGAAAGAATGATAGGAATCATTCAAGAAATTAGGGGTCATGATAGAAGATGTGGGGTCGTCTAGGTTTAGAGTTGAATCATCTTCAAATTTCAAAAAGGTCATGAAAGTTGATTATAGGGTCGAGGAAAAAGACAAGTAGCTCAAGGCGGGTATAATCATATTGGTTGGTCAGTGATTAACTATCCCCAAGTATATACAAATATCATGGTCACAGGAGAATGGTTTGGTCCATCTATCAATCACAAGCTTTGTCTAGAATAGTTAAAAGATGAAAGCCAACAAGAGTCCAAAGGAGATGTTTTCGAATGTCAATATGTGATTCAAAGGCGGTTGTATAATTCCAAGAGAATTGCCAAGGTAATCGCGGAGAAGACTCTGGGGGCAAGTTTAACTATGTCTCCATCCACGTAGTATGATATATGAAAAGCGAACCAAGTGCACTATGGTTGATCAGACCATAATACGTCGGCTCTGATTTAGACAATGTATTAGTGGGCGCCCACATTAAACATATGTCATGATTAAGCTTGATAAAGAATAAGCTTGCAAAACTAAGCTATTTTAGCATCATAGGTAGATAAAATAATAAGTAAAGGGTAATGATGAAAGAAATCAAACATTCCAAGATCTTACAAAATCTAAGTTTCGTCCGAAATTTGGGCCTATGCAGTCGGCTTGGTTGACTAGATAAGTTAGGGTCCTCTAAGTGTTATTGTCCAAATGGACTTATCAATATGGTTCGCTAGGAAAAGGGTTTGTTAGGTAGTGAGATATTCTACCCAACTTACAATAATTAAACCAACGGTGTCATGGGACGATAGGTCCATCAATCAAAATAAAATGCAAGGTTAAGTATGTAAGGAATTTAAGTAGAACAAAAATTATATATCGGGTCGAAAGAATTGAGTCGAGGTCCATGGTCGATAAATATATCGATATCATGGTAAAGGTTACAGTTTAGTCTCTTATGACCCCGTCATATCATGAAAATAGGATACAAGGAGTAGTGTTTTAGTGGCACGTGGTATACCTACATGAAGGTGGGCTTGCCTAGGTCTTACATATAAAATTTTTTGGAAGGAAAAGTCTAGTATTGTGCTCCAAATATCCAAGACAGGGTAAAGGGCACACAAGGATTTAAAATAGAAAGTGGGAGTTCATGAGAGAATGATCAACACACAAAAATAAATGACCAAGCTAAGGCATGAAATGATGATAATCCAGATTCAAGTAAATCAAGGAAAAATAAGTTAGAAATACAGTTTTCTAAAGATATGATAGCCACTTGGATGGAGTATGAGAAAGTCACGATTAAAATCTAGGTTTGAGGGAATGTCGAGTGAGTCAAGATTGAGATATCTTCGCATAGTCTGGCAGATGACTTAACTACACTCGAGTACATACAACTATCATGGCACATGAGGAACACTTGTATCCCATTAGGGTGACTTGCTTGCTTCTTGGTCCTCTACCAATATATGATCTAACTTCAAATTTCAAGTTCCTCAACTGTTTCGAAATAAAATCTCAAGATGCTCCATCAAGTATTTAATCATAACTTAAAGTTTAATTTCCTTTAAATAAATTCCAAATAACCTTCATCATATCTAATGTGACACAACTAAATTTTCATAATAAGCCATCGCTTTTAAAATTTTCTAATTCTCAAATGTACCTCGAGATAAACTCTTAGCCCGTTTCATCAATCGCAATCATGTAACTCAATTTAAATCTTTTTTTTACCAAAATTTTAAATATCCATAATCAAGGCTTTAAACTTGAAATCTAATTAACTTTTAAATCATAGATCATATGACACAATTTAAATTTTTCTTCAAAATCGCTTTCATATCCTCCAAATATTTAAAAAAATTTTTACCATCATCTCTTCGGCTCAAAATTTATAAATCGTACGCGCAATTTAAAACCTCAAGTTATCTTCCTCTTAACCTTTCGTCTCTTTAGTCGTCTACAAAATCATAATTTAAATTCTTTAAATAATCTCGAGATAACTTTATCATATTACAATCCAAACTTAAAGTTAACCGTAAATCGAGCATCTCAAGATGCTTCTCAAATTAATTTCATATCCCTAATAAATCATAACTATTTCAAAATTTCAAAATTCATAAAATTTTGTTTTCTCGATCTAGCTATCTGTAACACCCTGTTTTCTGAAATTGGAGATTTTTGAAAATTTATTATTTTTATTATTTATTTTAGTCATGGTATGATTTTCTGGTGATTTTAGTTAGATTAAACCATTTTCTAAAGTCATGCTAAGTCATGACTTATGACTTTGTGATTTTGGTTAGTATAACTTAGTGTAAACCCTAGTTTTCTCTAACCTAGAAGTTGCCATGACCATGAGAGCTTAGCCATAGGCTTAGAACACCAAATTAGTGATTTTTAGCCTAAAGGGTATTTTGGTAAATTTACTAGACTTTATTTGTGATTATGTGATTTTAATATTATTTAATCATGGTTAAGTACCATGATTAGTCCCTAACCTATCCCATCCTAAACTAGAGGTTAGCCACTAATCTAGAAGCATTATGATGAAGATTGGTCATGGGGTAAAGTAAGTTAAATATCTAGATATTACTTTATTGATATTTTGCACAAAACACTCCAAATATCTAAACCCTTTACACAAGTCTTGCCTTAGCCTAGAAGAAAGCCAAGGACACCTCCCCTACCCCCCATGGCAGCCAAGGACCCCCCTTGGCAGCCCACAATTCTATAAAACCCTATTGAATTAATTCATGAATAATTTACATGAAATTAATTCCTAGAAAATCCCTTTTTCTTCAAACCTTCACAACTTGATCATTCTTGATCCAAATTCACTCTAGTTTCTTGCATGGGGATCCTACAACATCTAGGGTGCTAAGAGGAACTAGCAATCAAGGATTTGGAAGCATTGGACATCATCAAGTTGAAGGAAGCACCCCCCCTCTTCTTTGATTTTCCTTGGAATTGCACCAATAGGTAATTTCCCTCAAACTTAGTTAAAATCCTGATTTTTCTTCATAAATGCATTCATGTAGGACTACCATAACTGTGGGTAAGGTTTGGTGGAAATTAGAAGTGTTTTGGTGTCCGTATCGGACACGTATCCTAAGCTAGAAATCCTTGTTTGGTGAAATGCCACAAAGGATCTGTTTTTATTAAAATGTAAAACAAATTATATTTTCTGGTAGCCCTAGACTTCTAGGTCACAACCCTAACCTACTGAGCACATTTCCGAGTCGTGTCCGTGTCCAAAACGGACACGAACTCACTGTACGAGACTCGCGCACAGTGTCCTGCTACCGCACCCTTCGTGCGCACTGCACAGGGCACTTCGACACACCAAAATTGGTGGACACGAGGGGGCAATGTCTGCGAACATGCCCCCGAAATTTGGTGTCGCCTCGTGTCGTGTCGAGTGAGAAATCTCACTCGCACTGGACACGGGCTGTCAACGCACACGCGCGCGGGGGCGACTTTGAGCGTGTCGTGTCGCATGGACACGACACTTGGGTGCCTCATGATGACACCATCGTGTAGCCCTTCATGTGGCGTACATGTGGACACGAGCACGTGGTGCATCGTGTCCTGTGTCACGAGCACGAGGCTTGTGACAGCGTGCACGACGCTGTCGAAACGTGCGTATCAGTCGTGTTTTTCACGACTGATACGGGTTTCGTATCGTGTCTACGAGTGTCGTAGACACGTAACAGTGTGTCCATCGTGTAGCCCTATATGTGGGCTACACGTGTGTGTGACCACGAGTGGTGTCGTGTCTCGTGGTGTGTCCACGAGACACGTGAACACGTGCACGACGCTGTGTACGTGTTCGTGTATCCTAGCTTACCCGAGCGAGTTCCTTTATGTTTGGACACGCCGTGTCGTGTCGTGGTGGACTGCCACTGACACACACGACACGTATATGTGTGGGGGCTCAGTTACCAACCCTTCGATTCGAGTCCTAGCTCGATTTTGTGAGTGAAATTAGAATTACCCTAATTCGAGTGCACAGTGCACTTATTTCAGTTTTGGGAAAATTCCCAGTTTCTGAAATCGAATTTCAAACCATTATTTAATATGATTTATACATTGTATAGGTGTATTTTAGTATGTATATATGTAGTATATATGTATGTGTGTGTGTGGGTGATTTTTGAGGTTATTTGGTTGGGTATTTGTGTAGTTGTGTGGGTATATACACATATGTGTATATATGGACTGTGTGTGTGTGTGTTTGGGGCATTCCTGGTTTCAGAAATTAGGAACCCCTCCCCCTTTCTCTGTCCTGTATGACCCTCTCTCTCTCACTGTCCCTCTCTCATTCTTTCTCTTACTCTAAGTCTCTCTCTCTCTATATATATATATGTTATATGTAAATATATATGTATATATATATATGTTATATATATATTGGTGTATATATAGTATTCTATAGATTTGGTAATATATGGGTATATATATAGTAGAGGGTATATGGGTCTATATATAAATATGAAATGTATATATATATGTGTATGTAGGTTAGTTATCATTATATATAAATATGTGGGTTTTGGGTATTGTTTATAGTTAGGCCTATATTAATATATACATAGGTAGTAGACACTTGTATATATCTATATACATATATATATATATATTTTTTATATCTATATACATATACACACATATATATATATATATATATATATATATATATATATATATATATATATATATATATATATATATATATATATATATATATATATATATGTATATATATGTGTATGACTTCTAGATATAGGAATGGCCTATGGCCTAAGTGACTAGCCCATGGTCTTGGGACTAACCCCATTTGACCTACAGGCCCAAAACAACAACAAATTGACCCTTGTTGACTAAGGGTTGATCAAAGTCAACCTTAGGTCAAACTTGACCTAGTTGACCTAGATTGAACTTAAATTAACCTAGAATGACTAGTTGACATTGGTTGACCTAACTTGACTAGTGGACTAGTTTGACTAGATAATTGACCATTGTTGACCAAAGTCAACTATAGGTCAACCATGACCTAATTGACCTAGAAACGGTTTGGATAGACTTAAGAGGACTTGTTGACTAAGTTTGGCTAAACCCTAGGCTATTAACTAGTTGGTTTAGGGTTGACCTATATATGAGTATACTATTGTGACTTGGGTTTTGTGGAAGGACTTATGTATGGGTTAAGTTAGATACTTAGAGTCAAGTCATGACTTGAGATTGGAATGTGGGATTAGCTTGAATATAGGATTAAGATTGGTATTATATATATATGTATATATATGTGTGGTATACTTGTATAGGTATTGGTTATACCTTAACCTTGTGGTATTGACTTAGATAGTTGACCATTGACCTAATCACCTTGCTGACTAGTCTTTGTTTGACCCAAAACCCTAGTTAGTCTAAATTTGACCTAGATTGATCATGTTGACTAGTATTTGACTAGTTTGGCTAGAATGTTGACCAAGGGTTAATTTTAACCTAGATTTGACTAATCTTGACTTGTTTGACCTTGATTGACTTTATTTGACTTAGTTTGATTTCCTGTAACCTAGTATGACTTCCTGTGACCTAGTTTGACTATTAGAGTTTACCAAGAGTTGACTTTTGACCAGATTGACCTATAATTATGTAGTATGCATTGTACACTTTATCTTTACCATTGTGGATACATTGTGACTTGTATTGCTCTGATTAGGAGCCATACACCTCTCCTCAGACAGTATATCCTCTTCAGACATTCAGTTATCAGGCGAGTACATTCTCTGACCGTTTCATACTTGTTCAGGCTTTACTTCTCGCTCTAGATTACTTTACTTGATGCTGTCACGTTGGTAACACGGATTGGTACTATATGGATCTTTACATGAGATGTTATCCCCCTCGAGAGCATCGGGTACTTCATGTTATGTGTGTTTCACTATCATCATGTACTCCTATGCTTCCATTATTCATGTGCACTCATGTGATCATGTACTCTCATGTTCACAAAGCCCTCATATATACTATCATGTGCACCCTTTCATGGGCCCCATGTGATATCATGTACAATAACGTAACTTGTATAGATCCTTGTGTATTGATTGGGGTAACGGGGGAGTAGAAGTGGACATGTGAATAATTCCAAAGTAGTGTAATCATGTGCAAACTCAGTAGTGTAATCATGTATAAATTCTAGCCATTCACATGCCTATCTTGTGCTCTACATCACTAGTCACTTACAGTTCTCTATATACAGTAGATATTTCATTACAGCTATCTCTTTTACAGCGTATATTTCCTTTCAGCAGTTCATGTATCTTACTCTATTGCCTGTATCGTATTTCCTAACCTGATATGAACTGCGTGAGATGTATTGTGTTCGTTCCTGTCCTGACTGGACCTGTTGAAAATATTACAGAGGATGAGGATGAGGCCCTGGTGACTACCTATTATGGAGCAGGACTAGATGATACTTATGTTGTGGACCCTCAGCAGGATCCACCTGCAGCTGAGGATGTTGCCCCAGTAGTCTAGGCTAGTTTAGCTAGACAGTCTTTCGGTATTATCTTTTTGTCTCATATCTGAGTTGTATTTTGAGATGTTGAGGTATATAGACTCTTAGACTTGTTGTATTATGAGTTGACATTCTGGATATTATGTTGTACTAGACACTTAGACTTTTTCATCTATACTATGGTTCTTTTTGGGTTACTATCTATCTATCTGTTCTTTATTCTTCTACCTTAGATGTGATTGAGACAGCATGTTGTGATGTTACCTCCATTCGGAGAGTATAAACTGTACAGGTACCTTTATATTGTTAGATGATTGACCTAGGACAGTGTTCTACCGCCGACACTGCGGCGTAGGCTGGACGTACCCACTTCTCGTGCCCTTACTCTAGGGTGCGGGTCGTGACACGTTTTTAGTGGTGGCCCATGCAGGTCGAGTTTATGTAGTGGTATTCGAACTAGAGTATCACTACAGCCTGCGATAGGATTTGAGGAATAGGCTTAGAGAGAGTGGATACTCAAGCACTGCTAGGATACTTTGAAAGATTCCTGGGATGACCCTTGAGAATCTCATTTGAAATTACGATTTAAACTCCTTTTCCCTTGATTGAATTTGATTTTGGAGGATTCACTGTAGAACTTTGAATCCTGGTACTAGTTGATGATTTTAAAAAAAATTTGTAGTTGTTGATTTTAATTTCTTAGTGTTAGATTAATATCTTTTATTTTTTAGGGTACTCAATCACAATTATGAGAAAACTCTTATCTGTTTCTTGCCATCTAATCCTCTTGCTAATTGCCTTTCATTGAAATAAACTGTCCTCTCTATTTTTGTACCTTGCTTAAACTCTTTCTACCAATCTATGTGACTGTATCCCAAACCTGACTTACTCGACATTTCCTCAAATCAAGACTTTATTGAGACCTTCTAACCTTGACCCTTGATTGATCGAACCCTAAATATATTCATCTAGTAGCCTATCTATCCTTAGGACCGTGTTCCTAAATTATTTACTGGATTCCTGATTAATTTTATTTCATTGGTTAATTTGATCTTCTTCAATTTTTGCATCAATTATGACGTCTTGAACTCCTACTTCATATTCTAGATCATTGGACGTCCTTTACCGTGACTTAGGTATTCAGAGTATAATACTAGCTGTTACCTTCCAACAAACTTCACATGTAAGACCTAGACTAGCCTACCTTCATGTAGGTATTCTATGTCCTACTAAAATCCGTCTCCTTGTACTCTATTTTCTTGATATAATTTTCTGGTCAAATGGCTAAACTATAACCTCTACCATGATACTAAATTGATTCTTATTTCAATTAGAGATCCACCTTGGCTCAATTCTTTCGACCTGGCATGTGATGGTGTTCTGCTTGAACCCTCAAATACTTAACCTTGTACCTTACCTTGAATGCTTGACCCGATTGGTTAAGAATCTTGGACTATGTCTCTTCTTTCATCATTCCACCCTTACTTATATCTTATGCTATAAATTTATCCTTAAGTTTTACAAGCTTATCCTTTTCGAGCTTGATCATGATATATTTTATTGGGTGCGCACCCACTAACATATTGTCTAAACAGAACCGGCGCATGATGGTCTGATCAACCTATTGCGTTTTGGTTCGCTTTTTCATATATTAATCTACGTGGATGGAGACATAATTAAACTTACCCTATAATCTTATCCACAACAGCCTTGACAATTCTCCTTGGAATTATTTTATCGCCTATGAACCTCGTATTCGTATCCAGTTGAATTAAATTTAATCATGACCTGGATCTTCATCATTGGATGCTCATGCTCATACTTGATTTCATTGATTTCCCATCTTGCCCAAATCTCGATTATCCTGAAATTGATCAACTTAGATCGTGTCACGACTAAAATCTATTTGTGATTGTTTGTACCTAAATTTTCAATTTTCTTTTTATGGAATGGTAACTTTAATGATTTCTCACTTGTTAATGACCTATTTTCATATAGGATGGTAGACGACCCTATAGCCTTGATGATTGTTGTTTCCTTATCTTTCCAATTAGGACACTTTAGATTGCTTGTACGTTTTGATATCATAGGACAGTATTGATCTAGAATGACTAAGTGCACCTAGATGAGACCACAGACTATCCCATTTAACCTGTCCCCCTGGTACCACTATTTATCACGATTTTTGGTTCAATTTAGGCCATAGACCTTTCCCACTCCAAATTATGATCACCGTAGACACGTTACCGTGACTTTAAATTTGGAGCACAAGACTAGTTGTTTTCTCAAAAACTGATTTCACGTACATGACCTAGACATGACATACTACACCCATGACCTTAGTGTCCCACTCAGGCATACCATTGTGTGCTTCATTTGCTTAGTACGATTTTCTTGACCCGAGGCTCCATCCTGATTTACTCCATGGAGTTACTTTTGGCTTCGATTTGAATTAAGGACACCTTATGACCTAAAAACTGTCAGCCAATTTTTGGACATGACCCAGTACAGGTCTACTACCCATATTTTGCTTGTTGACCTTGTATGTTGCCTAGGTAGTGGCTTCGTCCCTGATTGTTGGAGGTTTGACCTAGGAGGAGTACGACCATCTAAATTTCGAGGACGAAATTATTTTAAGGTGGGTAGACTTGTAACACCCTGTTTTCTGAAATTGGAGATTTTTGAAAATTTATTACTTTTATTATTTATTAGTGGTATTTTAGTCATGGTATGATTTTCAGGTGATTTTAGTTAGATTAAACCATTTTCTAAAGTCATGCTAAGTCATGACTTATGACTTTGTGATTTTGGTTAGTATAACTTAGTGTAAACCCTAGTTTTCTCTAACCTAGAAGTTGCCATGACCATGAGAGCTTAGCCATAGGCTTAGAACACCAAATTAGTGATTTTTAGCCTAAAGGATATTTTGGTAAATTTACTAGACTTTATTTGTGATTATGTGATTTTAATATTATTTAATCATGGTTAAGTACCATGATTAGTCCCTAACCTATCCCATCCTAAACTAGAGGTTAGCCACTAATCTAGAAGCATTATGATGAAGATTGGTCATGGGGTAAAGTAAGTTAAATATCTAGATATTACTTTATTGATATTTTGCACAAAACACTCCAAATATCTAAACCCTTTACACAAGTCTTGTCTTAGCCTAGAAGAAAGCCAAGGACACCTCCCCTACCCCCCATGGCAGCCAAGGACCCCCCCTTGGCAGCCCACAATTCTATAAAACCCCATTGAATTAATTCATGAATAATTTACATGAAATTAATTCCTAGAAAATCCCTTTTTCTTCAAACCTTCACAACTTGATCATTCTTGATCCAAATTCACTCTAGTTTCTTGCATAGGGATCCTACAACATCTAGGGTGCTAAGAGGAACTAGCAATCAAGGATTTGGAAGCATTGGACATCATCAAGTTGAAGGAAGCAACCCCCCTCTTCTTTGATTTTCCTTGGAATTGCACCAATAGGTAATTTCCCTCAAACTTAGTTAAAACCCTAATTTTTCTTCATAAATGCATTCATGTAGGACTACCATAACTGTGGGTAAGGTTTGGTGGAAATTAGAAGTGTTTTGGTGTCCGTATCGGACACGTATCCTAAGCTAGAAACCCTTGTTTGGTGAAATGCCACAAAGGATCTGTTTTTATTAAAATGTAAAACAAATTATATTTTCTGGTAGCCCTAGACTTCTAGGTCACAACCCTAACCTACTGAGCACATTTCCGAGTCATGTCCGTGTCCAAAACGGATACGAACTCACTGCACGAGACTCGCGCACAGTGTCCTGCTACCGCACCCTTCGTGCGCACCGTGCACGACGCTGTGTACGTGTTCGTGTATCCTAGCTTACCTGAGCGAGTTCCTTTATGTTTGGACACGTCGTGTCGTGTCGTGGTGGACTGCCACTGACACACACGACACGTATATGTGTGGGGGCTCAGTTACCAACCCTTCGATTCGAGTCCTAGCTCGATTTTGTGAGTGAAATTAGAATTACCCTAATTCGAGTGCACAGTGCACTTATTTCAGTTTTGGGAAAATTCCCAGTTTCTGAAATCGAATTTCAAACCATTATTTAATATGATTTATACATTGTATAGGTGTATTTTAGTATGTATATATGTAGTATATATGTATGTGTGTGTGTGGGTGATTTTTGAGGTTATTTGGTTGGGTATTTGTGTAGTTGTGTGGGTATATACACATATGTGTATATATGGACTGTGTGTGTGTGTGTTTGGGGCATTCCTGGTTTCAGAAATCAGGAACCCCTCCCCCTTTCTCTGTCCTGTATGACCCTCTCTCTCTCACTGTCCCTCTCTCATTCTTTCTCTTACTCTAAGTCTCTCTCTCTCTCTATATATATATGTTATATGTAAATATATATGTATATATATATATATATATATATATGTTATATATATATTGGTGTATATAGTATTCTATAGATTTGGTAATATATGGGTATATATATAGTAGAGGGTATATGGGTCTATATATAAATATGAAATGTATATATATATATGTGTATGTAGGTTAGTTATCATTATATATAATATGTGGGTTTTGGGTATTGTTTATAGTTAGGCCTCTATTAATATATACATAGGTAGTAGACACTTGTATATATATATATATATATATATATATATATATATATGTATATATGTATGACTTCTAGATATAGGAATGGCCTATGGCCTAAGTGACTAGCCCATGGTCTTGGGACTAACCCCATTTGACCTACAGGCCCAAAACAACAACAAATTGACCCTTGTTGACTAAGGGTTGATCAAAGTCAACCTTAGGTCAAACTTGACCTAGTTGACCTAGATTGAACTTAAATTAACCTAGAATGACTAGTTGACATTGGTTGACCTAACTTGACTAGTGGACTAGTTTGACTAGATAATTGACCATTGTTGACCAAAGTCAACTATAGGTCAACCATGACCTAATTGACCTAGAAACGGTTTGGATAGACTTAAGAGGACTTGTTGACTAAGTTTGACTAAACCCTAGGCTATTAACTAGTTGGTTTAGGGTTGACCTATATATGAGTATACTATTGTGACTTGGGTTTTGTGGAAGGACTTATGTATGGGTTAAGTTAGATACTTAGAGTCAAGTCATGACTTGAGATTGGAATGTGGGATTAGCTTGAATATAGGATTAAGATTGGTATTATATATATATGTATATATATGTGTGGTATACTTGTATAGGTATTGGTTATACCTTAACCTTGTGGTATTGACTTAGATAGTTGACCATTGACCTAATCACCTTGCTGACTAGTCTTTGTTTGACCCAAAACCCTAGTTAGTCTAAATTTGACCTAGATTGATCATGTTGACTAGTATTTGACTAGTTTGGCTAGAATGTTGACCAAGGGTTGATTTTAACCTAGATTTGACTAATCTTGACTTGTTTGACCTTGATTGACTTTATTTGACTTAGTTTGATTTCCTGTAACCTAGTATGACTTCCTGTGACCTAGTTTGACTATTAGAGTTTACCAAGAGTTGACTTTTGACCAGATTGACCTAGAATCATGTAGTATGCATTGTACACTTTATCTTTACCATTGTGGATACATTGTGACTTGTATTGCTCTGATTAGGAGCCATACACCTCTCCTCAGACAGTATATCCTCTTCAGACATTCAGTTATCAGACGAGTACATTCTCTGACCGTTTCATACTTGTTCAGGCTTTACTTCTCGCTCTAGATTACTTTACTTGATGCTGTCACGTTGGTAACACGGATTGGTACTATATGGATCTTTACATGAGATGTTATCCCCCTCGGGAGCATCGGGTACTTCATGTTATGTGTGTTTCACTATCATCATGTACTCCTATGCTTCCATTATTCATGTGCACTCATGTGATCATGTACTCTCATGTTCACAGAGCCCTCATGTATACTATCATGTGCACCCTTTCATGGGCCCCATGTGATATCATGTACAATAACGTAACTTGTATAGATCCTTGTGTATTGATTGGGGTAACGGGGGAGTAGAAGTGGACATGTGAATAATTCCAAAGTAGTGTAATCATGTGCAAACTCAGTAGTGTAATCATGTATAAATTCTAGCCATTCACATGCCTATCTTGTGCTCTACATCACTAGTCACTTACAGTTCTCTATATACAGTAGATATTTCATTACAGCTATCTCTTTTACAGCGTATATTTCCTTTCAGCAGTTCATGTATCTTACTCTATTGCCTGTATCGTATTTCCTAACCTGATATGAACTGCGTGAGATGTATTGTGTTCGTTCCTGTCCTGACTGGACCTGTTAAAAATATTACAGAGGATGAGGATGAGGCCCTGGTGACTACCTATTATGGAGCAGGACTAGATGATACTTATGTTGTGGACCCTCAGCAGGATCCACCTGCAGCTGAGGATGTTGCCCCAGTAGTCTAGGCTAGTTTAGCTAGACAGTCTTTCGGTATTATCTTTTTGTCTCACATCTGAGTTGTATTTTGAGATGTTGAGGTATATAGACTCTTAGACTTGTTGTATTATGAGTTGACATTCTGGATATTATGTTGTACTAGACACTTAGACTTTTTCATCTATACTATGGTTCTTTTTGAGTTACTATCTATCTATCTGTTCTTCATTCTTCTACCTTAGATGTGATTGAGACAGCATGTTGTGATGTTACCTCCATTCGGAGAGTATAAACTGTACAGGTACCTTTATATTGTTAGATGATTGACCTAGGACAGCGTTCTACCGCCGACACTGCGGCGTAGGCTGGACGTACCCACTTCTCGTGCCCTTACTCTAGGGTGCGGGTCGTGACACGTTTTTAGTGGTGGCCCATGCAGGTCGAGTTTATGTAGTGGTATTCGAACTAGAGTATCACTACAGCCTGCGATAGGATTTAAGGAATAGGCTTAGAGAGAGTGGATACTCAAGCACTGCTAGGATACTTTGAAAGATTCCTGGGATGACCCTTGAGAATCTCATTTGAAATTACGATTTAAACTCCTTTTCCCTTGATTGAATTTGATTTTGGAGGATTCACTGTAGAACTTTGAATCCTGGTACTAGTTGATGATTTTAAAAAAATTTGTAGTTGTTGATTTTAATTTCTTAGTGTTAGATTAATATCTTTTATTTTTTAGGGTACTCAATCACAATTATGAGAAAACTCTTATCTGTTTCTTGCCATCTAATCCTCTTGCTAATTGCCTTTCTTTGAAATAAACTGTCCTCTCTATTTTTGTACCTTGCTTAAACTCTTTCTACCAATCTATGTGACTGTATCCCAAACCTGACTTACTCGACATTTCCTCAAATCAAGACTTTATTGAGACCTTCTAACCTTGACCCTTGATTGATCGAACCCTAAATATATTCATCTAGTAGCCTATCTATCCTTAGGACTGTGTTCCTAAATTATTTACTGGATTCCTGATTAATTTTATTTCATTGGTTAATTTGATCTTCTTCAATTTTTGCATCAATTATGACGTCTTGAACTCCTACTTCATATTCTAGATCATTGGACGTCCTTTACCGTGACTTAGGTATTCAGAGTATAATACTAGCTGTTACCTTCCAACAAACTTCACATATAAGACCTAGACTAGCCTACCTTCATGTAGGTATTCCATGTCCTACTAAAATTCGTCTCCTTGTACTCTATTTTCTTGATATAATTTTCTGGTCAAATGGCTAAACTATAACCTCTACCATGATACTAAATTGATTCTTATTTCAATTAGAGATCCACCTTGGCTCAATTCTTTCGACCTGGCATGTGATGGTGTTCTGCTTGAACCCTCAAATACTTAACCTTGTACCTTACCTTGAATGCTTGACCCGATTGGTTAAGAATCTTGGACTATGTCTCTTCTTTCATCATTCCACCCTTACTTATATCTTATGCTATAAATTTATCCTTAAGTTTTTAACTATCCTTTGATGGCGGTACTATGCTACTACCCAACTTGGAATAAACTAATCCTTAAAAGTCATACTTTTAGAAAAATGTCTTTATAACTCAAATAAGACCTTAATGTATATTAATTGTCACTGTAATCTTCCTAGCCATGTGTTTGACCTATGAGCATGTACTAGTGTAGTCATCTTACTAAGCACAAACTAAGAATTTACGGTAGAAGGTGTCAAACAAGATACAAATCAAGGAGGTCGAACGAGAGTTCAAAATTTGAAGTCAAGAAAGGATGTCAAGTAGGTGGATGAGATTCTAGACTCTAATCCTATATTGCAGGCCCGTTCGGTAAAGTCATGTAACCGAAACGGTAAACTGGACCTGTATGGGCCACCATAAAAACATGTAACGCCCCAGTCCCAAAATACTTGAGACTAGATACGTATCATGCCAGCTGTATACATACAAGTAAACATACGACTCGTATATATACATAAGTTGTAAATGTAGAAAGCCAAGACACTAAATCTCATCCACAAAGGTAAATAATAATATAAAGCAACTATGAGTTTGTCATGTACACAATAGTTGGGCGGAGACAAAGTCCACTACCAACCAAATTAAATATGGAAAAATATACAAGGAAAGAATTTAACAAGTGAGAGCAAGTGACGAGTCCAAGCGCAATCGTCACGGAAGAAGGAATGGCCTTAGCTAGAGTACCTGTAAGAAATAACGAAACACACACCTGGAGAGATCACCAGGTCCTCAGAGGGACGTAACAAGACACATACTATCATGCCAATAAACTGAATAATAAAGCTCAACAGAAAAGTATGCATGGGTAAAGGTTCCTAACCATTCTATGTGGATTGTAATTTAGAGGACAACGTTCTACGCAGGGGCTGTCACGCAAGCATGTAATAAAGAGTGGCCAACAAGTAGCGCTCATCCGAGACACTATCGGCCGGGTAACACGTAGCGCTCATCCGAGGCACTATCTCCCAAATGTGTAAAATAAAAGTAGCCCCTACGCTAGTAGCTGTCCCCTCCCCCCCAATGGTACTATACATGTGTCGACTCCATGACACTGTTTTAATCCTTAACAACTGCCAAGTCTTCTAATCATGCATCTATTGACAGTTATTCCTACGCATGCGTACGGGGGATCAGCCCACACGCAAGTGACCTCTATATGATACTCACCACTCTCACACACAACTCGTGTACCATCGTGACAAGTCAATGAGACACACTAAATTTGACGGTAGTCCCTGAACTCTAGGCCAATTGTATAAATATAGTAATTTGCATCTACATATAATTTAGAAAGAAACAACTTAAAAATAAACACAACATGCATAATATTGAGCATGAAATTTAAACAGTAAAGGCAAGGTGTCTTGCCTGGTGTGTTGCTCAGTGGGGTACGGTGATCTGACATGTTCCAAATGTCTAATAGCTGTTTTCCATGTTTAGGGGTCCGGAGCCACGAGAAAATAGGACGCACGATTATTCATGAACAATGGGAATAATTGAAAGAGAATTCATGAGAATAAAATATGTATATTATTTTTAGAAAACTACCAATTCTTTTATAACTTTGAAAACTATATTCTATTAGTAAATTTATTATGCGTAAATGGTAGAAAATAATTTGTTTAATGATTTAGAAACTATATTTAGTAAAATATATTTATATTTTTCTTTAGGTAAATATTGAAAATCCAGAAATCTATTTTAGGAGTTAAACCATATTTTGAATGCAATTTATATGGTCGAGTCTATACTGTATTTTTGTTACAAGAATATTTTCTAGAAAATTTTCATTTACATTATTCCTACGTAAAAATGTAATATTAATACTACCTAACACATGTATCTACTAAACTATATATATATATATACTTAGTAATATATAAATAATTCATATATATAAAGAATTTAATACTAGTAATAAATTTATAAAATAAAAAGATAATAATAAATAATGAGAAGGACAAATAGTCAATCAGCAGTATAGCTATGCGGTTCCTGTTTGGTAAGAGTCACCATCAACACTCGTATATAGTATGCATTACTCATATGTTCTTTTTTTTCTTTTTTTTTTCCAAAAAATAAAATTTTGATTTTGGTAACCAAGTAATAAATATACTAAATAAGAATATATAATACTACTTTGTAAATTGTAATGCAGTAAGCTATTTTGTATATATACATACATTCATATAATGATTATTATAATAATGATTATTATAATGGATCAAAAGAAAACAAATATAATAATGATTATTATAGTAATGCAGTAAGCTATCAGTTGGCAAACGAATAATGGTTATTATAATGGATCAAAAGAAAAAAAACAAATTTCACTACAGACAACAACTTTTAAAGCTGCTGTTCTCATTGAACGGAAGAATGAAAAAAAATGGATTAGAAATTTAGGGGAGAGGAAGATCGGGAGTCGGAGAAAAGAAAGGTGAGGAGGAAGAGAGGGGAAAGAAGAGGGGGCGGCTCGGGGTGCTCACCTGACGACGGGATCGACCAAAAGGGCGTTTACCGGCGAGCGCACGGATAGGGGGCCTCGCCTAGGCGGTTGCCAGCACGCGACGGGGAGCGCTACGCTGGAAAATGGCAGGCGGGCAGGCGATGGCGGTGTTCGGACGACGTGGAGTTGCGGCGATGCTGACAGCGGGCTCTGGGCACGGCGGAGGTGAGTTCGTGGTTAGGGTTTTTATTTTTCTCTCTTTTTGTTTCTAGTGTGGGTGATGATGACTCTGATGGTGGTGGTTTGCCGTGAGGGAGGTGGCGGAGGTGGTGGTTGATGAGGGTTTGGTCGAAATCCTCGGTCGGGAGGAGGTGGTCATAATGGTGGGAAATTGGAGTGGTGGTTATGGCGTGGGGGTGCTGTCGGAACGGGGTCGGAGGGGAACAGGCAGTGGTTGGAGGCCGGGATGGTGGAGGTGACAGCGACGGGTAACGTCGGGAGAGGTGGCGTGGAAGCTGAGTTAGGTTTAGGATTGAGTCGTCGTCGGGAGTGCCCGACACGGCTGGTGGACGTCCGGGATTGTCGGACGGGATGAAATATGTATGTGTAACAGAATTTATAGTGGATGTAGGGAGGCACAGACACGATGCACTAATTTGTGAAAAATTATGGAAGAGTACCTGCCTATTTATAGGATGTGGGAATTCCCATAGGATAAGGATTGAGATTTGATTCAATCCCCAATAGGTAGATTCCATACTAATTTAAATTAATTTAAAATCTAATTTAATATAAATAAAACTTACCTTTTAATTTAAAAGCTATTTAAATTAAGGCAAACAAAATCTTTTCCAATTTTAAATTATCAAAATAATTCAAATTTTAAGTAAAATAAAATTTAAAAATATCTTTTCCATAAATATTAAATTATAGCATTAATTAATTTTGAAAATCAAAAATATTTCTTAAATATTAAGTCATGAAATAGCTTTTTATAGTTAACAAAAATATGTAATTAGTAATTTCCAAATTTCGCAAAATATTTGAAACGACTTTCATATAACACAAAATTTTCAAATTCCTACTTATTTTTAAACAAGTAACAAAATGACTCTTTTATAAAAATATGATATTTATTATATTTATTTGAACATGTACTTTCCTATAAAAATAATTTTGTAATAAAAATATTTTTCATGTAAAAATATGTACGCTCGCACATATTCGTACTCGTTGAGCAAATTCGAAAAAATAAAATTTCGTGCACGACGTACAATACGACTACGCGACGTACAATACAAAATTTTAAATCAGTACCAAATTTAACAAAAAAAATAGAAGAAATTTAGGGGTTTTACATTAGGGGTTAGAGTACCAGGCGACTAGGAATCATGGCACGGATAGTGCGGCGGCGTGCCTTGACTAGTGTATTAGCCGTACCAAGGGAGACCCAGCCATAATTGAGTCCTAACTAGGAAAATCAGGCCAAGTTGCGACTTAACTGAAGAACAGATGGCAACTCTAGAGGGGGGTGAATAGAGTTTATAGCCATAATAGCCAATTAAAAATTTAAACTCTTTCACAAGAAAAACTAATCAGAGTAAATGTAGAAATAAATAACGAGCAAGAAGCATACGCAAACACAGCCGATTTTAACCTGGTTTCCCTCGTGGAGGACTAGTCCAGGCCTGAGAACTCTAGCTCAGGATTAAATCCACTATTTGTGAAATAGTAGTTACACCCCGTGCCTTTTCTTCAGAAGAGCACGTCAACTTCTTACAAAGGATCACAGTGGCGATGCTTGGAATTTTCCAAGCGACTTCTTGAACTCTTGCACAAGACTCATAACTGAGAAATGCTGAGCACTTGAGGCTTAGGAAGCTTGTGGCTAGTAGATGAAGAAGGGTATGGCTTGTATTGAGCTTTTTGAGAGAAGAGAAGAGAAGATTGGATGAATAAAAATGAGAGAATTCATGGCCTATTTATAGGATATTAGCAGGCAGAATTCGGCCAGAATTCTGGTAGGAGTTTCAAATATTTGGTCGTTGGACAACTAGCAACTAGCTAACCCTAAAAATTAGGGTGCTGATTTTTAGGGGACAGAGTTTGGCCCGAACTCTGTGTGGAGGCAGAGTTCGGCTCGAACTCTGTCTCCAGAGCACAGAATGGGTCTTAAGGTCCAATGGGCTTATTTTGATGTGTGGAGCTTATGGATTTTGGGTAGGTTATAGGTTAAGTCTCAGGAGCTCAGCACAACTCAGCTTACATCAGTCTAGACTCAATAAATATAAAAATACAGACTCAACAATGACTTGAAATTACAAAACTGAGCTGTCGTCTGACTTGAGCTGGATGTAGTCGTCGTGTGTTTAATTGAATTATTACAAGTATTATTTAGTCAATGTTATCAATATTTGGTTGATAGTGACTTTGTGTCAACAATCTCCCCCATATTGATAATTGACAAAATAATAATTGTATATTCAATATTCATACTTGGACACATGTAAAGACAAATAGTATAGCTCCCCCATAATCATTGCCGAGCTTAAAAATAGCTCTCCCGTAAACAATGCATCTTGTTGGCCTGATAAGAACATTCTTCCAAAAGCACATATAGACAAAAAGAATAAAGAATATACATATCACCCCCTTTTGGCATTTAGCAATTAAAGATAAACAGGTAATAACTGGCAAACACACCAAAAGATAAGAGAAGAAACTGCATATAAGCTGATATAACGACCAAATGTCTCAAGAGTCATAAAGAAATGACATAAACTGATAGAACTACCAAAGTCTCAAAAGTCACAACCCATAATAAGTCTAATACAAACCAAGTACAGAAAAGCAACTAAAAGCAAAATGCATAAACCATAATCTATGATCCTCAGTAGCATTAGCAAGGAGCAGTCCATATCCATCATCGAGCTCGTGAGGGCCCAGCGTCGTCCGATGGATCAGTAAAGGAGCGACGAGGGTCCACGAAGGTTGCATCTGGATCCAAGTAGTGAATGACCCAAGGGTCATCGATACGATATCCCTCACGACCAGGGTCTCGTTCCATAGGAATGGACATGGAAGGATGGCGAGACATGGAATACCGAATATCATCCAGCTAGTTGCTGATGGCACTCATCTGCAAGGTAGTTCGATAATCCAGCTGAGTCCAACGATCGTCCTCCAAGGTGAAGCGATCTCGGAGCATAGTCTGAAGAAACTCGAGAGTGCCAGGAGGAGGAGGAGGATCCTGTCCAAGAGGAGGGGCATCTGGCTCATCATCAGAATGCTCAGACACGACTGGTGAGCCAACGGCTGCCTGAAGCATTCTTGCCTTAGAGAGGAAGGCAGGGGCAGGTAAGAATGGACACTCATCAAGGGGTACATGAAACGCACGAAAGATCATAGGAAGGTATAATGCATAAACCAAAGATCTTGGTTTTTTTGCTACAATTAATCATCCAATCCATCATTATGCGTGGAAGATTAAAGGGAACATGGAAGTGGAGATGATACAATGCCGAGATTTCAAAATAAGTGACTTCATCGGTGGAACCCGCTTTGGGTAGAAGGGTATTAAAAATGATCCGATGAAGTTCATAGAAGTAGGGATTGAGGAATTTAGCCAAAAGCTTACGAGGACGTGTGTTAGGGCTACACAAGTCTTCCTTGAAGCTTTCAAGTGAAATCCCTTCGGGAAATAGAAATGACCGGGCTTCCACAAGCTTTTCCCAAGAATTAGGCTCTTGAAGTTCAAGATATTCGGCCAATTCGAAATTGTCAAAAGAGATATCAATTCCCGCAACCCGTGAATAAATATGTGTATCATCATGGGTGAGGTTGCAGTAGAACATTTGAATAGCACTACGATAAATGACCGAATTTGTAGTAACAAGTTCATCAAGGCAAAGGTCATGAAAGAGTGCATCATATTGTGAGAATATAGTAAAGTTGATGGGGTGTCCGAAAATTACTAAACCAATCATTTGAGGCCTCTAGTGATACAAAAATTCGGTCGTCAAAAGTGTTTGGATCATGCGAACGTGGAGGATTGAACAACGGATGGATTTGTTGTTTAATGGCCGGTGCAACGGGTGGTGCAACGGGCGGTTCAACGCGAGGATGAGCATTCGACGAGGATGCTCCCTCGGTCCGAAGTCTCTTTCCGCGGTTGAACAAACGTGGAGCCATAACACAATAAAGACAATGAAAAAAATTTGAGATATAGAAAAGTATGAAATTATACCTCAAACTAATGATGAACAATGAAGGAGAATTGAAAAAGAGGCCTTCTCCTTGAGTTTGGAGAAGAAAAGAGCTTTAGAAATGAAAAATTAGGGTTAGGGTTTTGAGAGAAAGGTGTTTGAGAAGTAGAAAAGGTGGTAATGAAGAAGAAGAAGAGGGAGGAGAACCCGAAAATATAGGAAGGGTTTCAAGTGGTCGGAGCAAATAATGGCCATTGGATCTTAATTTTGATCAACGGCTGGGACTGTTCCCGGTTCTGGAACAGTCAGGCCGAATTCGGCCCGAACTCTGGTAAGGGCAGAGTTCAACCCGAATTTCGGATCCTGGTCACAGAATAGGAATCAGGCTGATATGAAAAAATGGTTAAGTAAGAAAGATCAAAATAAGACAAGAGTATAAATACAAGAAAAGATCCAAGAAGTAAATAAATGAATAACAGAAAGTGAACTCGAAGCAGCAATATGAAGTTGAAAAAATAGTATTTCAGCATGTGATAAATAAAAATGAACCGTATAATAAACAAGGAATTATATCATAATTCAATATTTTGAAGCTGCCATGGGCTAGCTGCAGGGGCCGGATCCCAGCTAGCGGTAGTCCTGAGGACTAGTACACCGTGTCGCTTAGGCTTTTACACCTTGTTGTCAGGAGGACCCTTTTGGCTTGTACCCATATCAAGTTCATCATAAGAGAATCAAGATATATTCGATATTTATGCAGGTTTATTTTAATTTACAACAGCTTCATCTAAAATTTCAAGTTCACGACAAAGAAAATTGAAGCGCTCTTCGGATAATGGTTTTGTAAAGAAATCTGCTAACTGATGATCAGTGTCAATAAATTCTAAGTTAATCGTGCCATTTTGCTGATGATCACGCAAAAAGTGATGACGAATTTCAATGTGCTTCGTGCGTGAGTGACAACTGGGATTCTTAGTCAGATTTATAGCACTAGTGTTGTCACAAAAGATTGAAATATGCATGAAAGATAAGTTGTAGTCTTCAAGAGTTTGCTTCATCCACAAAATTTGTGCACAACAATGCCCAGCTGTGATGTATTCAACTTCTGTTGTGGATAGTGCGACAGAATTCTGTTTTTTGCTAAACCAAGAGACTAAAACCTTTCCTAATAAATGACACGTACCGCTCGTACTTTTACGATCGACCTTGCATCCGACGAAGTCAGCATCAGAGTAACCAATGAGGTCAAATGATGTTGACTTGGGATACCATAGGCCCACTGTAACCGTACCCTTAAGGTATCGAAAGATACGCTTAACAGCGGTCATGTGTGATTCCTTAGGATTTGCTTGATATCTAGCATACAGGCAAACGCTAAACATAATATCAGGGCGACTAGCATTAAGATAGAGTAGACTGCCTATCATACCTCGATACTTACGTTGGTCCACGGGTTTGCTGCTATCATCTAGTTCAAGTTTGGTTGAAGTAGCCATTGGAGTGCTGATTGGTTTGACGTTGTCAAGGTCGAATTTCTTCAGCATGTCCTTTGTATACTTCGATTGACAGATGAAGGTTCCATTTGATATTTGTTTGACTTGCAGCCCAAGAAAGTAGTTGAGCTCCCCCATCATGCTCATCTCAAACTCGGTCTGCATACACTTGGCAAAATCTTGACAAAGGGTTTCATCTGTAGAACCAAATATGATATCATCTACGTATATTTGTACCAAAAGAATAGTGTCTTTAAAAGATTTTTTGAAAAGTGTGGTGTCAATTTCCCCTTTTGAAAAACCTTTCTCAAGCAAGAAATTGCTTAGCCGTTCATACCAAGCTCTAGGGGCTTGTTTGAGGCCATACAACGCTTTCTTTAGCTTGAACACGTGGTCGGGAAATTTGTGATTTTCAAAACCAGGAGGTTGTTTCACATAAACTTCCTCCTTAATAAATCCATTCAAGAAAGCACTTTTAACATCCATTTGAAATAATTTAAAATTTTGAAAATTTGTAAATGCACAAAGCATCCGAATGGATTCCAATCTAGCAACAGGAGCATACGTCTCATCGTAGTCGATACCTTCCTCTTGGTTGTATCCTTGGGCTACTAGACGAGCTTTGTTGCGTGTGACTGAACCATCTTCATTCATTTTATTTCTAAAAACCCATTTAGTACCAATAATCGAGTGATTCGTTGGTCTAGGAACGAGTTCCCATACTTGGCTCCTCTCGAATTGGTTGAGTTCCTCTTGCATAGCAGAAATCTAAAATTCATCATTGAAAGCTTCTAAAATGTTTTTTGGCTCAATTTGTGAAATAAAGACAGTGCTAGCAATAGAGTCTCTTAATGATGATCTAGTAGTTACTCCACGTGAAACCTCACCGATCACCAAATTTTCTGGATGTGATAGCTTGAAAGAGAATTTCTTTGGCAAACCCTCCAGAGAATTGGCTTCGGTTGTGGTATTCATTGGAGTA
The DNA here is from genome assembly GCA_029216955.1 of Iris pallida. NCBI lineage: Eukaryota > Viridiplantae > Streptophyta > Magnoliopsida > Asparagales > Iridaceae > Iris > Iris pallida. The sequence goes on along the minus strand of JANAVB010012200.1, from coordinate 371,025 downwards.
GAAGTTGATGGCTCAACATCATTATCAAAAGTAGCTGTTGTACTGTTATCTTCATCAAAAGTCACATTGGTAGACTCTTCCACAATTAATAAGCGTTTGTTAAAAACTATATCCCTTGCTCTTGGCAGCATAGCAAAAAAAATACCATCGTCAACTTTGGCATCAAATTTGCCTAAGTTGTCTTTGGTGTTAAGGATAAAACATCTACAACCAAAAACTCTAAAATAAGAAACATTTGGGGTTCTCCCAAACTAAAGCTCATAGGGTGTTTTCTTCGTAATGGGACGAATAAGCACCCTATTTAAAATGTGGCATGCTGTACTGACAGCTTCAGCCCAAAAGTATTTCTGAAGTGAAAACTTGTTCAACATGACTCTAGCCATATCGTCGAGAGTCCTATTCTTTCGCTCCATAACACCATTTTGTTGAGGAGTTCTTGGACAAGAAAACTCATGATCAAAACCATTAGAATCACAAAACTTTTCAAAATCAGAATTTTCGAATTCACCTCCATGATCACTTCGGATTCGAGTAATCATGTAGCCTTTTTCGTTTCGAACTTTCTTTGCAAAAATCTTAAAAACTGAAATAGCATCACTTTTATTTGTAAGAAAAAAACCCAAGTAAATCTTGAAAAGTCATCAACAATAACAAAGGCATAGAGTTTTTCACTAAGACTGGCTACTCTACTAGGGCCAAATAAATCCATATGGAGAAGTTACAAAGGTCTAGAAGTACTTACAGAGTTTATAGAATGAAATGAAAACTTAGTTTCCTTATTCAATTCACATTCGGCACATACCGTGTCCTTTTTAAATGTGATATCGGGCAAGCCTCTAACTAGCTTCTTAGTCGATAGCCTGGATATAGTATCCATGTTGTGTAAACCCCTTGATCAAATCTCCATCATGTAAATTTCTTATTTTATTACTTTATTTACTTAATCAGTGTTTGCTTAATTATCACCCTTGAATTTAACACTTGTTTTCCTATACAAATGTATATGTAAACATAGATATTACACAAGGTGAATCCTTGCAATGAAGATTTTCACTTGGACCTTATTGCTAGTTTTCCAATTAATATCCTATCAAGGAAATCGCCTAATCCTAGTACAGTCCAAACACCTATTCATGGTTAGCCCATGAACACCAGTCTCATTGGTAGGACTTCACTGTGCGCCAAGGCACAGACCTAAGAAAGTTTGGTGCAGAACCTGAGTAGTACTCTGAATTCCTTTTCCAGGACCTGCTAAACCGACCCTCATTCAACTGGAATATTCAAATCCAATTGTAGAATATTAGTTAGATAAAACCCTTTTCAAATTTGGATTTGAACCAAGAAATCCCTATCAGGAAGATGTGGCGTATCCATTTAAATATAGTAGACCCTTATCTTTCCCCCTCTCCCGCTTGTAAGATATAAATAACGAATAAGAGTCTCCTGCTTCCTATTTCGAGCAAGAGAGAGAAGAGGGAACCTAGAGAGCCTCCTGAGCCCTGTGTAATAGCAAGGAACCGGGAGAGGAAGCCCTAGAGTTCTTGTTACCAACTCAAATCTGAGGAATATCTGGATCAAAGGTTAACAACGAGGTATGTAACCTATCTTTGTCCCTGCAAATTTATATTTATAAAGAGTCCTATAAGCTAGATGGGAACAAGGTTGGAAACTGAAATCTGATGATGAATACCCCTACCAATGCCATGAAGCATCAAACCTGAGATACTAATATCTGAACAAGCTATTGATACTCGACGAGTATCAGCAGTTACTCCATGGGGTAACAAGATTTTATTTGATCGAGATGATCAAATATCAGATGAGGATTCGATATCAAACCTGAAACCTATAGCAGGAGTTGCGTATCCAAGCCAATGATCAATTTTGGATGGATACTCGATATCGAATCCATGTTTAAGCGTTGTAGCACACGTATCAGAAATACTCAACTGCACAGACTCTGGTAGATAAATTTTTCCCATCCAAGTATCTCCTGAACTCAGGTATGGCTGCATCAATTTATGACCAACCCTGTTTTAGTTGTCCCCTGTACCACGATACGCGGAGTTATCTTGAAAAAGGAAACTGAAATCATATCACCTAGACTACTAGTGTTAGGCCTGATGTTTGCGTGAGTTAGAAACAACCCCAAACCCTGATTCATGAAAAATCTGAGTAGGAAATAAACGGGTTAGTGGTTTGGTCCATGTCTCGAACATGTAGCAGGCAATGTTGTACTGCCTATACAGTTGACTGGATATTGTGCCTAAAATTACCCTCAATTTCATGTCCATGATAGACTAGTTAACAGGCCATGGGAGGACAGGAATTACTGTGTACCCTCCTTCTTGAGGAGACCCTGTGCACACAGTTAAGAAGGAACACCCCTTTCCTCTGAACAGTAGGCATCAATACCTACTCTCGATATTCCTGGAACCATTCAGCCTTAAACATTACTGATACAGTATGCTAAGAACAAATGGACCTAGTTGAGCCCTTGCTAAAATACCAAGTAAATTAGGCATGGTTCGAAAGGATAGGATAACATAGACAAACCTCCTTACCCATACACGAGTTGAGATGTAGGTAGCAGTAGCAATGCCTGGAGTATAATATTAGGGGTTGACACTCAAACTGGTGGGGGAATACAAGAAATGTATTAGGAAAAGACCTCTTAGCCAACACCACCAACTGAAATTTCCTTGCTATAACAAAGGTGAATTAATCTGGGAATATGTGGATTAGATGGCTAGGTATAGGAAGGTAAAATATGAAAGAAATATCTATAAGGTGTTCAACTCGTAACTGAGTTATTTCCAGTTGCAAGAACTGGAGATTCAAGATACACCTGTGACCTAGGGACTTATGATGTGGGTAGGAGTAGGGGTGTAAAATCTTCTTGTCCCATGGGGTGGAAACCACAGGCTAAGTAAAACCCTTAGAGGTCCATACCTGTTAGAGATACTACCTAAATTATGGGCTTATATAAGTAAGTCCAATAATGGAGTCTTAAACCATCTGCACCTAGACAACCCTCATGACTAAGCAAAAGAACAACAGAGGGATAAAGGGGATTAAACCAGATTAAAACCAATAGAACAAATTGTAGGTGTAATACCAATTTTATATATTGAGTTGTATCTTGATTTTGTGGTTCTTTAAATAGGATATTTGGATCTCGACTTGGACACTGACCCGTGCCAGCAGTCCAGGATGCCAGGCGAGTACAGTTTATTTTTTGTTTTCATTATTGATCTTTACTATACATCAGTGATTAGTGGATAAATGTGTGATTCCAATTTTATGATTTTATTCTTTGTTGAGTCGGGAACAGTGAAGTACCAACGATGTGTGATCTGACCTTAGACCGTGTAGACCGTGATCTTTATTTCATTTACATCTTGTAGACCGTGTAGATCGTGATTATCATTTTTACTGCATTTAAACTGTGTAGATCGTGAATACTATATTGTAGACAGTATTTCTTTATTTGCAATATATTCTGTAGACCGTGTAATTGTAGACCGTGTAACTTTAGACCGTGTAGACCGTGTCGCATAATTGTCCCGAGACCGATCACATATCAAAGGTACATCAGTCAGTTGGTTGGTGAGTATTTACTGCATTTTCATTTCTGTTCTTATTCAGTTTTATTGTTTTCCTTCATTTTATTTTATGATTCATATGTCTAAAAGCTAACCCCTGTTGTATAGTCGATTTTATATATTTGGAACTGCACTCATGAATTGTACTCGTTCCATCCTGACTGGGTAACCAAACAAATTTTAGATGAAGGCGATGAGATCGTGTGTCCAGAGGAGTATGGCCCATATGTGGGAGATGGCTTAGAGACGGACCTTGTTTATCAGGAGGATTATTCAGCATCTGACCCCGCTGCTCTATCTTAGACATTTGTTAGTGCTGAGACATTGTATTTGATTTTATGAGATGAGTTGAGACATGTAGTAGAGATTACCTTGATTTAGACTCTCTTTCATAATGAGACGATTCCATTCTTATTTATGGCAGCTGAGTTGGGATTTAGAATTACTTGTTTTTCTTGTGATATATATTCTACTGCGTGGATTGTTCATCATATTGATACATCGTTCTACCGCCGACTCTGCGGCGTAGGCTGGGCGTGTACATGATTTATGCCCAATTATTGGGTACGGGTCGTGACACATTTTTATGGTGGCCCATGCAGGTCGACGTTTCGCAAGACCAGCGAAACCGTGGTAGTACTTAAGATAGTCGTACTACTGCGGGCCTGTGACTATGAATAGGAATAGGAACTTAAGGACTGTCTTTATGAGTTAAAATTTCGTCATTGACCTCTATATTCGATTTCAAATATCTTATGCATCCTGTTTGAATCATTCTATCGTCTAATTATTTCCTTTGTTTTCAGCAAATGGACCCACAGGACATGAACAACGCAGTACTGAACACGCCACCGGTAGCTGACGGATTTTTCACCTATGAGACTCCTCCGACTCAGGGAGGTCAGCTTACTCACCAGAACGTACCGGCCCTCCACAGTACTCGAGGTTCCACAGGGATGATATTCCACCTCCGCCACAGTTCCCTCCGCAGACGCCAACGCCAGCACCCATTCCTCAGCCAGCACCAGCAGTGTATCCACCACCAGCCATCTACTCCACACCTATGATGCAGCATGCACCCTATGTATATCCATCGCCTGCTGTGCACCCAGCCCTAGCGATGTACCCAGCACCTGCTATGCATTCCGCGCCAGCGATGTACCCGGCAGCTGCACTGCCCCCGCCACCAGCCCTGGCCAACATTACCATGCTGGGACTTATGCAACAACAGGCCAACATCATTCGCGATACTTTGCGAGAGGTTCTCCAGCAGAGGGACGCTCTCCGACAGCAACCGGGGAATCCCAAACACTTAATGGACTTTAAGCCCATGCCGTTCTATGGGACAGAGGGGATCGTCTATGCTGACGAATGGCTAGAGAACATGGAGAGGTACCTAAAGATGGCCCGAATCCCGGAAGATCTGAAGGTGGAGTCAGTCAGTGGACAACTTTTTGATATCGTACGGACATGGTACCAAGGCGAGCCCCGCTTTTCTGCTCCAAACATAACTTGGGAGGAGTTCAAGCGGTTATTCAAGAGGAAGTTCTATCCATATATAGCACGAGAGGCGTTAGTGACCCAGTTTGAGCATCTAGGGCAAGGCAACCTCACCGTTGACGAGTACACATCAGAGTTTTCACGTCTCAGTCGCTTTGCGGAGAACTTAGTCAGCACCCCAGAAGACAAAGCACGACGGTTCAGGAAGGGATTATCGCATGAGATTCGCCTAGCCATCGCCACCAGCCGAGCCTATACCTATGAGGAGATTCTGGAGGTCGCCCAAGCAGTGGAGGAAGAACTGAACTACAGGCCGAAGAGGAGCCGAGACACTTTTAGCGGAGGCAGCCATCAACAAACACAGGCAAAGCGTCCACAGTTGCAGCCAAGGACCTTCCAGCACCAGCCACCCTTCCAGCATACGGGTAAAGCCCCAGCACATCAGAAGCACCGAGGACCGGTCAGAGCCCAGACACATCAGACGCAGAGGCAGTTCCAGCAGACCCCGCGTTGTACCTTTTGCGGGAGGAACGGACACATTTGGGACGATTGCAGAGCAAGACTTGGATCGTGTTTATACTGCAGATCACCTTCACATCAGCTGAAGGATTGCTCAGTGGCTCCCACTCGATCAGGACGAGAGGCAGCTCCAGCACAGAGAGGACCAGTTGCCCCACAGCCGCGAGGACCACCGCTACCCACGCAGCAGCAGCGGTTCGCCCAGCACCAGCAGAGAAGAGCACCCCAGCAGGGCCGAGCTTTTGCTATGACTATCGAGGAGCCCGAGCCCATACCAGATGTGATAGCAGGTTCCATACTTCTCGATTCTATTTCCGCTATAGCCTTGTTTGATTCTGGCGCATCCCATAGTTTTATCTTTGTAGCTTTTGTATTCAAGCATAGTATAGCGTCTGTATTCTTGGGCGGTAGTTGCAAAATTATGACAGGCGGAGGCATTATCCTAGTCAAGGATATTTGCATGAGGCGACGCATCACTTTGGGTGGAAGAGAGTTGCGCGCCAACTTACTCGTAATGCCACTACCGAGTTTCGACATCGTTCTCGGCATGGATTGGTTGAGTAAGAATTTTGCCAGTATAGATTGCCACCGAGGATGCGTTGTATTCAGTCCTCCGGAGGAACCGGTATTTGTGTTCGCGAGAGGAGCAGTCGAGCAGCAGCACGGAGCTATTTGCGGAGCTATGGTCGAGGGAGAGGAGATCCCACATCCCATCATCACGGAGTTCATGGAAGTGTTTCTCGAAGACTTGTCAGGATTACCGCCGGACAGGGACATCGAGTTTGCTATTGATCTAGTGCCCGGTGCAGTGCCAACAGCGCAACCGGTGTATCGAATTAACAACAAGGAGGCTAAAGAATTGAAGAAGCAGATAGGTGAATTGTTAGAAAAAGGGTTCATCAGGGAGAGTTCGTCGCCATGGGGCTCTTCTGTCCTTTTTGTGCCTAAGAAGGATGGTACGGTGCGAATGTGCATCGACTACCGAACCTTGAATAACCACACTATCAAGAACAAGTATCCGCTGCCGAGGATAGACGATCTCTTCGATCAATTGAGCGGCGCGCGGGTATTCTCCAAGATAGATTTGAGGTCGGGGTACCATCAGTTGAAAGTGAAGAAGGAGGACATACCGAAGACTGCTTTCCGGACCAAGTACAGACAGTACGAGTTCATGGTGATGCCGTTCGGGTTGACTAATGCCCCGGCAGTCTTCATGAACTTGATGAACAAGGTATTCCACACATACCTTGACAAGTTCGTGGTGGTGTTTATCGATGACAGACTCATCTACTCGAAAACACCGGAGGAGCACGAGGAACATCTGAGGATCGTGCTAGAGACCCTCAGGAGAGAGAAGCTCTATGGAAAGCTCTCAAAATGTGAGTTCTTCTTGGACAAGGTAGAGTTCCTTGGTCATGTGGTGACTGGCGACGGCATATCTGTCGATCCGAAGAAGGTGACAGCAGTAGAAGCATGGTCTACTCCGACTACAGTAGCAGAGATACGGAGTTTCTTGGGGCTAACAGGGTACTATCGGAAGTTCGTGCAGGACTTCGCCCGGATTGTAGAGCCTCTCACTAGGCTCACAAGGAAGGATGTGGAGTTCGTATGGACGGAAGACTGCCAGGCTGCGTTCGATGAGTTGAAGAAGCGCCTGACAACAGCCCCTATCTTAGCCTTGCTATCAGGATCGGGAGGCTTCACCATTTAGAGTGACGCCTCGGACAAAGGACTGGGCTGTGTCCTAGAGCGGAACAAGAGAGTGATAGCCTATACGTCTCGACAGTTGAGACCACATGAGAAAAACTATCCTACTCACGATCTTGAGTTGGCGGCCGTGATCTTCGCCTTGAAGCTGTGGAGACATTATTTGTACGGAGAGCGAGTGGAAATCTTCACTGACCACAAAAGCTTGAAGTACGTCTTCACGCAAAAGGAGTTGAACATGAGGCAGCGCAGATGGCTGGAGCTGATGAGTGACTATGACATATCACTGCAGTATCATCCGGGAAAAGCCATCGTTATTGCAGATGCTTTGAGCAGGTATCCCGTGGCAATGTGCTTGACCCGAGATCGTCACTTGTTAGCGGATTTAGAGAGTTTGGGCATCGAGATCGTCATTCCAGGAGCCGAGATGCAGATGATGGGCATGCAGATTCAGTCAGGACTGATGGACAGGATTCGGGAGGCACAGCATCAGGATGAACAACTGAAGGAAATCATAGCACAAGCATGAGCTGGATCGCGGGATGATTTTACTATTGCAGAGGATGGTTCGTTAAGGCACGGGACGAGACTTTGTGTATCGAGTGGAGAGCTTAAAGAAGAAGTTATACAAGAGGCACATCGTTCCCAGTATTCTCTATATCCAGGAGCCAATAAAATGTACAAGGATCTGCGCAACCACGTATGGTGGTATGGCATGAAACGCGAAGTAGCTCGCTTCGTTTCTAGGTGCCTCATATGTCAGCAGGTCAAAGCCGAGAGGCAGAGACCAGGAGGACTATTGCAGCCGCTACCGATACCCGAGTGGAAGTGGGAGCACATCACTATGGACTTCGTTTCCGGCCTTCCACGGTCATCGGGCGAAAAGGATGTGATTTGGGTCATCGTTGACCGGTTGACCAAATCGGCCCACTTTATTCCATTTAAAGTAGGGTTGTCTACGGAGAAGCTGGCAGAGCTCTATGTGAAGCAGATAGTCCGGTTGCACGGGGTTCCAGTGAGTATCGTGTCGGACCGTGATAGCAGGTTCATATCTCATTTTTGGAGGAGCCTACAGGCTAGCTTGGGCACAACGCTCAAGTTCAGCACTGCTTATCATCCGCAGACGGATGGACAGTCGGAGCGGACCATTCAGACATTCGAGGATATTCTGAGGACATGTATGCTAGATTTTGGCGGCTCATGGGAGGACCACCTTCATATCGTAGAGTTCTCCTATAACAATAGCTACCAAGCTAGTATCGAGATGTCCCGTTTTGAGGCATTGTATGGTCGAAGATGTCGTACCCCGCTGTCTTGGGACGATGTCGGAGAACGTGCACTGTTGGGACCGGAGATGGTGGTAGATGCTACAGAGAAGGTCAAGTTGATTAGAGAGCGGCTTCGCGTGGCTCACGACAGGCAGAAGCACTGGGCTGACAGTCACCGCAAGCCGTTAGAGTTTGAGGTATAGAATTTCCTTAAGACTAAATTGCACATGTAGATATGAGTTTAGTGTTAACATTTTATGCATCTAGGTCGGAGACTTGGTATTTTTGAAAATTTCTCCAACACGTGGAACTATCCGTTTCGGTAAAGGCGGCAAACTCAGCCCACGTTTCATTGGGCCGTTTGAGATCCTCGAGAAAATCGGTGCAGTAGCATACCGATTAGCCTTGCCGCCTGCACTGGAAGGAGTGCACAACGTGTTCCACGTATCCCACCTGCGACGATACGTGGCAGACCCCGGCCATGTCTTGGACCATTCAGAGATCGAGGTGGGACCGAGTCTCAGTTACCAGGAGCAGCCCGTAGAGATCTTAGACCGTAGAGAGAAGGTGCTGAGGAATCAAGTGATCCCCTTGGTTCGCGTCGCGTGGAGACACCACTCCCCGGGCGAGTCTACATGGAAGAGAGAGGATGAGATGCGCGAGCGCTATCCCTACCTCTTTGAGGATTGAGGTACAGTTCTACAGTTTTTTTGTCAGCTGAATTTCGAGGACAAAATTAAATTAAGGGGGATAGACTTGTAAACCCCTTGATCAAATCTCCATCATACAAATTTCTTATTTTATTACTTTATTTACTTAATCAGTGTTTGCTTAATTATCACCCTTGAATTTAACACTTGTTTTCCTATACAAATGTATATGTAAACATAGATATTACACAAGGTGAATCCTTGCAATGGAGATTTTCACTTGGACCTTATTGCTAGTTTTCCAATTAATATCCTATCAAGGAAATCGCCTAATCCTAGTACAGTCCAAACACCTATTCATGGTTAGCCCATGAACACCAGTCTCATTGGTAGGACTTCACTGTGCGCCAAGGCACAGACCTAAGAAAGTTAGGTGCAGAACCTGAGTAGTACTCTGAATTCCTTTTCCAGGACCTGCTAAACCGACCCTCATTAACTGGAATATTCAAATCCAATTGTAGAATACTAGTTAGATAAAACCCTTTTCAAATTAGGATTTGAACCAAGAAATCCCTATCAGGAAGATGTGGCGTATCCATTTAAATATAGCAGACCCTTATCTTTCCCCCTCTCCCGCTTGCAAGATATAAATAACGAATAAGAGTCTCCTGCTTCCTGTTTCGAGCAAGAGAGAGAAGAGGGAACCTAGAGAGCCTCCTGAGCCCTGTGTAATAGCAAGGAACCGGGAGAGGAAGCCCTAGAGTTCTTGTTACCAACTCAAATCTGAGGAATATCTGGATCGAAGGTTAACAACGAGGTATGTAACCTATCTTTGTCCCTGCAAATTCATATTTATAAAGAGTCCTGTAAGCTAGATGGGAACAAGGTTGGAAACTAAAATCTGATGATGAATACCCCTACCAATGCCATGAAGCATCAAACCTGAGATACTAATATCTGAACAAGCTATTGATACTCGACGAGTATCAGCAGTTACTCCATGGGGTAACAAGATTTTATTTGATCGAGATGATCAAATATCAGATGAGGATTCGATATCAAACCTGAAACCTATAGCAGGAGTTGCGTATCCAAGCCAATGATCAATTTTGGATGGATACTCTATATCGAATCCATGTTTAAGCGTTGTAGCACATGTATCAGAAATACTCAACTGCACAGACTCTGGTAGATAAATTTTTTCCATCCAAGTATCTCCTGAACTCAGGTATGGCTGCATCAATTTATGACCAACCCTATTTTAGTTGTCCCCTGTACCACGATACGCGGAGTTATCTTGAAAAAGGAAACTGAAATCATATCACCTAGACTACTAGTGTTAGGCCTGATGTTTGCGTGAGTTAGAAACAACCCCAAACCCTGATTCATGAAAAATCTGAGTAGGAAATAAATGGGTTAGTGGTTTGGTCCATGTCTCGAACATATAGCAGGCAATGTTGTACTGCCTATACAGTTGACTGGATATTGTGCCTAAAATTACCCTCAATTTCATGTCCATGATAGACTAGTTAACAGGCCATGGGAGGACAGGAATTACTGTGTACCCTCCTTCTTGAGGAGACCCTGTGCACACAGTTAAGAAGGATCACCCCTTTCCTCTGAACAGTAGGCATCAATACCTACTCTCGATATTCCTGGAACCATTCAGCCTTAAACATTACTGATACAGGGTGCTAAGAACAAATGGACCTAGTTGAGCCCTTGCTAAGATACCAAGTAAATTAGGCAGGGTTCGAAAGGATAGAATAACATAGACAAACCTCCTTGCCCGTACACGAGTTGAGATGTAGGTAGCAGTAGCAATGCCTGGAGTATAATATTAGGGGTTGACACTCAAACTGGTGGGGGAATACCAGAAATGTATTAGGAAAAGACCTCTTAGCCAGCACCACCAACTGAAATTTCCTTGGTATAACAAAGGTGAATTAATCTGGGAATATGTGGATTAGATGGCTAGGTGTAGAAAGGTAAAATATGAAAGGAATATCTATAAGGTGTTCAACTCGTAACTGAGTTATTTCCAGTTGCAAGAACTGGAGATTCAAGATACACCTGTGACCTAGGGACTTATGATGTGGGTAGGAGTAGGGGTGTAAAATCTCCTTGTCCCATGGGGTGGAAACCACAGGCTAAGTAAAACCCTTAGAGGTCCATACCTGTTAGAGATACTACCTAAATTATGGGCTTATATAAGTAAGTCCAATAATGGAGTCTTAAACCATCTGCACCTAGACAATCCTCATGACTAAGCAAAAGAACAACAGAGGGATAAAGGGGATTAAACTAGATTAAAACCAATAGAACAAATTGTAGGTGTAATACCAATTTTATATATTGAGTTGTATCTTGATTTTGTGGTTCTTTAAATAGGATATTTGGATCTCGACTTGGACATTGACCCGTGCCAGCAGCCCAGGACGCCAGGCGAGTACAGTTTATTGTTTGTTTTCATTATTGATCTTTACTATACATCAGTGATTAGTGGATAGATGTGTGATTCCAGTTTTATGATTTTATTCTTTGTTGAATCGGGAACAGTGAAGTACCAACGATGTGTGATCTGACCTTAGACCGTGTAGACCGTGTAGACCGTGTAGACCGTGATCTTTATTTCATTTACATCTTGTAGACCGTGTAGATCGTGATTATCATTTTTACTGCATTTAAACTGTGTAGATCGTGAATACTGTGTTGTAGATAGTATTTCTTTATTTGCAATATATTCTGTAGACCGTGTAATTGTAGACCGTATAACTGTAGACCGTGTAACTTTAGATCGTGTAGACCGTGTCGCATAATTGTCCTGAGACTGATCACATATCAAAGGTACTTCAGTCAGTTGGTTAGTGAGTATTTACTGCATTTTCATTTCTGTTCTTATTCAGTTTTATTGTTTTCCTTCATTTTATTTTATGATTCATATGTCTAAAAGCTAACCCCTGTTGTATAGTCGATTTCATATATTTGGAACTACACTCAGTGAATTGTACTCGTTCCATCCTGACTGGCTAACCAAACAAATTTTAGGTGAAGGCGATGAGATCATGTGTCCAGAGGAGTATGGCCCATATGTGGGAGATGGCTTAGAGACGGACCTTGTTTATCAGGAGGATTATTCAGCAGCTGACCCTGCTGCTCTATCTTAGATATTTGTTAGTGCTGAGACATTGTATTTGATTTTATGAGATGAGTTGAGACATGTAGTAGAGATTACCTTGATTTAGACTCTCTTTCATTATGAGACGATTCCATTCTTATTTATGGCAGCTGAGTTGGGATTTAGAATTACTTGTTTTTCTTGTGATATATATTCTACTGCGTGGATTGTTCATCATATTGATACAGCGTTCTACCGCCGACTCTGCGGCGTAGACTGGGCGTGTACATGATTCATGCCCAATTATTGGGTACGGGTCGTGACACGTTGGCATGACCAAGACGCTGGTGCCATAATAATCTTTCGTCCTTATGAGCATATAGGCATCTACCTGCATTATTAGTATCTAAAGACAAATAAAAAATATAAATATTATCCTCTCTTACCCCTTCAAAAGCAATGTCTCCCGTAATGTCATATCCATGGTCAACAAGATGACTAATGCTGAGCCGGTCATGCTTTAACTCGGTCACTAGGCCGACATCCTTTATTACGGGAGAGGGAGGATAGCCAATAATACCATTACCTATAATATAACCTTTTAGGTTATTGCCGAAGGATACATATCCTTCTCTCTTCATCGATAGTGATGCGAAAAGATTTGCGTCACCCGTCATATGCCGCGAGCATCCACTATCGAGAATCCACTTACTCTCAGTTGAGGAGGGAAGGTCCACCTACATTAAGAGTAGATGTGACCTTTGGTACCCAAGTTCTTGAGGGTCCTGAAAAGTTAGTTTTTGGAAACCAAGCATATATCTTTCTATCTACTAATCTTCTAATTCTACATTATGGTGAAATGTGTCCATGTAAACCACAATAAGTACATATAGCATTCCTATTTATATTAGGAGCATGATGATGATGTAAGTAGAGTAATGAGGAGAAGTATGATGATATGTAGAATTAGCATGGTGATGATGACTATGTATAGAGTGATGTGGAGTGTCATGGTGATATTGTCTATATGGAGTAGCATGGTGATGATGTCTATATATAGAGTGATGGTGATGCTGTTTTTGTGCAACATGGTGATGATTGTATCTATGTGTAGCATGATGATTTTGTAACATATGATAGTTATTTTTACGTGCATATGGTTTGTGTGCTTTGTGATAGTGTGTGTATATGTAAGCATGATTACGTGTTGCAGGTGGATGACGTGGGTGACTAGTATGAGAAGTATCATGCTTTGTGTGTGTCTCTTGGGTTTGAGGTTGAGCAACCAGTTTTCCCAATTTAGTCTCTAGTTTCTTAGAGACAGCTTGCAGTTCAGTAACCTTAGCATTCAGACCATGCATCTTAGTAATAGAAATCTTGTGTCTACTCTTTTCTTCTGCAAGCTCCGTGTTGAGTGCTGTGATTTCTTGTGTTTGTTGTTCAATACGTGCTTCGGCATCATGTAAGCTTATTTTAAGCTTAGATACCTCATCTGTTATATCCGTGGGTGAAGTGTCTCTAATGTTATCAAGCAGTAAAGAAAGACTTTGAATTTTGACTTCATGACTTTTGATCTTGTCCTTGGCATGTTTGTATTTACCAATGACCTTTTTATGATCATTAAGCAAATCGGTGAAAGCATCGCCAAGTTCATCAAAAGTAAAGTCATCAAGAGTTTCGTTTGATACCTTGTCGGATGTTGCCATTAGACACACATTTGCAGTATCTTGAGGAGAATCCTTTTCTTCCTCGGAGTCACTAGCTTCACTTTGATGCCAAATGCTCATGTTGGCATATTTCTTTGAGGAAGTCTTCTTGTAAGGTTTCTCGTAGCGGTTGCTCTTCTTTAAGAATGGACAGTCTTTTCGGACGTGTCTTGTCTTCTTGCAACTGTAGCAGGTTGGCTCTTTTTCGTCGTCTTCTTGTGGTTCCTTCGTTCTTCGGTTGAAGCGAAGAAATTTCTTGAAGTTGTGGATGAGGAGAGCTTGATCATCACCTTCTGAGTTCTTGTCATCCGTCTCTTCGGGGTCAGCCTTCCGTCGGTGAGCTTTGAGTGCGATCTCCTTAGCCTTAGGAGCAGGCTCTTCGAAGTCCTTGGGGTCAAGCTCATGAGTCATTAGCTTTCCCATCAAGGTCTCTATGGACATGGTTGTGAGATCATTTCCTTCTATGATGGCTATCACCTTAGGGTTCCAAATCTTTGGGAGCCCCCTAAGTAGCTTGTGAATCTTCTCGTGATTTGAATATTGTTTGCCGAGCGAAGACAGGGGGTTGATGATGTCGAGGAATCTTGTGAATATTTGCGTGATCGTCTCATTTGGCTTCATCTTGAAAGCCTCATATTCTTGAGTGAGACGGCTTATCTTTGATTCCTTGACTTGGGTGGTTCCTTCATGCGTCACTTCTACAAGTCTCCATACTTCGTGAGATGTGGTGCATGTAGATACCCTATTGAACTCATTCCTGTCTATAGCACAGAATAAAGCATTAATAGCTCTCACGTCTAGACTTGCCTGTTTCTTCTCCTCGTCAGAATATTTGTCATGTGATTTTTCAACGAGATCACCATTGACAACTATTCTGGCGGGCTTTTTGTAACCGTCAGTGACGATAGTCTACAGGTCAAAGTCTAGCGACTTGAGATAAAAGCTCATCATTATTTTCCAATATGTGTAGTTTGTTCCATCAAATAGGGGAGGCCTATGAGTGGACTGCCCTTCACCGTGATTGGAAATCAAGGATTGTGTGGTTGCCATGGATCAGCTCTAGGATGTTAGCCTTGTTGAGAGAACAGAGCTCTGATACCAATTGAAGAACAGATGGCAACTCTAGAGAGGGGTGAATAGAGTTTATAGCGATAATAGCCAATTAAAAATTTAAACTCTTTCACAAGAAAAACTAATCAAAGTAAATGCGGAAATAAATAA
Organism: Iris pallida; assembly: GCA_029216955.1. Lineage (NCBI taxonomy): Eukaryota > Viridiplantae > Streptophyta > Magnoliopsida > Asparagales > Iridaceae > Iris > Iris pallida. Next base: position 355,731 of record JANAVB010012200.1, on the reverse strand, counting down.
AGAGCAAGAAAGCATACGCAAACACAGTTGATTTTAACCTGGTTTCCCTCGTGGAGGACTAGTCCAGGCCTGAGAACTCTAGCTCAGGATTAAATCCACTATTTGTGAAATAGTAGTTACACCCCGTGCCTTTTCTTCACAAGAGTACGTCAACTTCTTACAAAGGATCGCAGTGGCGATGCTTAGAATTTTCCAAGCGACTTCTTTAACTCTTGCACAAGACTCCTAACTGAGAAATGCTGAGCACTCGAGGCTTAGGAAGCTTGTGGCTAGTAGATGAAGAAGGGTATGGCTTGTATTGAGATTTTTGAGAGAAGAGAAGAGAAGATTGGATGAATAAAAATGAGAGAATTTATGGCCTATTTATAGGATATTAGCAGGCAGAATTCGGCCAGAATTCTGGTAGGATTTTTTTAAATATTTGGCCGTTGGACAACTAGCAACCAGCCAACCCTAAAAATTAGGGTGCTAATTTTTAGGGGACAGAGTTCGGCCCGAACTCTGTATGGAGGCAGAGTTCGGCCCGAACCCTGTCTCCAGAGCACAGAATGGGTCTTAAGGTCTAATGGGCTTATTTTGATGTGTGGAGCTTATGGATTTTTGGTAGGTTATAGGTTAATTCTCAAAAGCTCAGCACAACTCAGCTTACATCAGTCTAGACTCAATAAATATAAAAATACAGACTCAACAATGACTTGAAATTGCAAAACTGAGCTGTCGTCTGACTTGAGCTGGATGTAGTCTTGTGTGTCTAATTGAATTATTACAAGTATTATTTAGTCAATGTTATCAATATTTGGTTGACAGTGACTTTGTGCCAACATTGACCTTTCTAGATGTTTAATTATTTATTAATTAAATTATTGACTTGCCGAAGATCAGGTTGTACTCAGCTAGTCTGAACTAGACCCGAACCGAATCCAAGCCAATGTCGGCATGCAGTGGAACCCGGGACGGCCATGTAGACATTTTATGTGTGTATAAATATTTTCTTATTTATTTTTAGGACTTGGCAAATACTTTCTAAATATATAATAAATTATTTAAAGTATTATTAGGTTTATTATTATTATTATTATTATTAATATTGTGGTTATTAGATAAATAAATTATTTATTATTAATGGTTATTATCATTTTATTCTCTATCAAAGATATATATATATATATATATATATATATATATATATATATATATATATTTATATATATATATATATATATATATATATATATATATATATATATATATATATATATATAAATATATATTTTATATATATATATATATATATATATATATATATATATATATATATATATATATATATAATACGTGTGTGTATGTATAAATGAATATATATTATATATGGGTGTTTGTGTATGGATATATAAATATATATATTATAGATGTGTATACGTTACGTATATATATATGTGTGTATATATATATATATATAAACATATATATATATATATATATATATTACATACATGTGTATATATTACGTATATATATACATATGTGTGTAAGTGTATATGTATATATAAATATACATATATGTGTATATATTTGTGTGTAAAAAGATATATACATAAACATTAAAAGAAATAGAAAAAGGATAAAAAAATAAAGAAGCAGTAGTGTCCTCGGCCCCAACCACGCATGGGCTATCCCAACCCGGGCCCAACACCCCCAGGCCGACCTTACTTCCCAGTCCCCACAACCAACAGGACCCGACCCCTGCTGTCGATAACAGCATATAAGTCGAATAGAAACAGAGAGGGAGAGATCGAGATCGAAGAACGAGAAACTAACTGTAACCACTGTTTCTCAATTTTTTTAATTTATTTTATTGTGTTTGAAAGTAATTTATTTTTAAAACTTTGTAAAAGATATTTACTATTTTTTCTGTATTTCAAAATGTAGTTTGTAATTAACGGTTTGAAAGTACTATTTAGTTTTAATAAATATTTGTTCTTGAAATTTTATTATTGAAATTATAAAGATATTTATTATTATGTTTGGATTTTCAAAAAAAAATATCGGTTTCAAAATAGTTTGAAAATCATGATTATTTTTGGAGCAATAAAAAGATTTATTAACTTGTTTGAATAAGATTAGATTTATAAAATATATTTTACCTTATTTGATAATATCAAACATTATTTAAAATACTTATGGTGACTAATTGTGGCATTAAGAATTATCTAATATAGATTTGAAATATTATTTGATTTAACGATTTATCTATTATATGATTTAAATTACTTTGATAAACATTAAATTTATCTTAAAGTTATTATGTTGAATTTGATTTGGATTTAGATTTGGATTTGAATTCATATGATTTGGATTTAAGTAATTTATTTGATTTAAATTTATGGAGAGACTTGTCCATTAGAAATTCTAATCCTATTTGAATCATATCTAGTATTAGATAGATTATTTCTTATTTGAACTAATCATATTCCTATCCAAATTAGTTGGTAATCCTAATCATATCTTTATTGATTGAGTTCTAAACATATCCTAATTCACTAATTGCTTTCCATTATCTATATATATTGAACCTATAAAGTAAATTCATCTATCATACCTTCTTTTCCAAAATTTCTCTCTTTTTTCGTCATAATTACCCCCAAATTCGTCATAAATTCAGCCTTCATTTTCAAATGTTTTACCAACTTCGAAGGGCCATAGCTTCCAACTCCGGATTCCGTTTGACCTCCAGTTTTTTTTGTTGAAACCGTCTCGAGGTATATTTTCTGAATATAAAATTTATTTTCAAATAAATTTAACCTAATTTTTTGGAAAATTCGTGGAGTGTCAGTTGTCCGAAATTTGATTCGTTTCGGTATTTTTGAGATTCCGGGAGAACCAGGAATCGAAATCACGATCCGTTTGAAGTTTTGGAACACTGATGGAAAAGTACACATCATATATTTTTCTCAACAATTTTCCAAAATATTTTACTTTGTTTTGTTTTTATTTTAGAGGCCCGTCTCATCATCTAAAATCATCTTACGTAGCTTTAACTTCTGAGACTATTTATGTACCGACATGACAACATCGTGCCAGTCAGCTTCAAATCAAACTGAGGTAAGTATCACTATGACCTATATTTCCTTTATTTTATACTGCATATATATTCGTGTCGTCGTTTCACTATTACTCTCTTATGATTTGTGTTATCATTGTTCATGATTATCGTTGTGCACGAGAGTTAGAATCGTTAGGATACATATATGTTCATCTCTTACACATTGTTTTCTATTGTTTACAGTTTATCGTATTGCTAATGTTTATCGTAATGTACATGTATTGTGAGTGAGTCGGGCGGGAGAATATAACAAGTAAGCATGTGGTCAACGAATTGAATACAGACCCCCTATATATTGATTGCATAATATCAGTCATCCACCATACGTATGACTGACGGATATCCCAAGTCGTCTACATGCTGAAAGTTGGTATTCTAAAACACACAGTACACGTGACTTAATTATTGTTGCTCTATTTTCTATTGTTCTTCTTTTGTCAAGTCTACCATCTTATTGTCATCATGTCTTAGTGGTATGTCAAAGTCTACCTTCATGTTGTTATCATGTCTCGAAGGTACTTTCTTATCATATAATGTCATGCCCATACTTATCTTCAGTTAAATTCCTTTTAATCGTTCCTTCATGCTTGTATAATATATTGTGTAATGTAGTGTTATGGTGATCTTGCTCCAATCCTGACTGGATAACCATTTTTCAGTTGACAGATTCTTGATGACTATTCTCGATGACTTGCTCTCTTACTTTGGGTTCCTTCGGGTGGAGTTAGATCTATCTTGGAGGCCAACATAGACTCTAGTTAGAATAGTCACATGTAGCGGGTTTGTATCTGTATACAAATTTGAATGTATTATTGGATTTGTAATTGAAATAATTATTGTGAATGAGCAAAATAGAGATATTTGTTGTATTTGATATTTATATTGAGCCCAGACAGCATACTACCGCCGATGCTGCGGCATAGGCTGGACTTGGCCACGTACTCGTATCCCGAAAAGCGGAAGCGGGTCGTGACAAGTTTTTATGGTGGCCCATGCAGGTCCGTTTTCGTAAAATTATACGAACTTGTGGTAGTACCTATATTAGTCGTACTACTGCAAGCCTGTGATTACGATGCTCATTCACAATTAGGTTGATTTGATTTTTTTTAAATGACTAGGCTTAGGACTAGGTAAACCGTGGGTAACCCATAAAATTATTTTGAATTGATTGTATGGGTAGTTAAGGTTGTTACATAGGCTACATGATTAAGGTGGTGATATTCGTTGAATTTTGAGATGTCCTATTTGATGAAGTTGAAATTGTGATTTGATAAGTGACTCTAATAAAAGATGGATAGAATTCTCGATTGATAAATTGAATATTTTGGTTACTGTTGAAGATGAAATTTTTAGCTTTTGGTATTCTGAGGTTTAAATTTCTATATGATCGATGAATTATTGATAAGGTCGAATATTTAATTTTTAAAGGAAATAATTTTGATTTGATCAATAAAATTGATGTATGATTTGAAAATTTATGGGATTTAAATTTTTGAGGAGATTATGAAAATGTTAAATGTTGAATTTAAAATAAAATTGAGGAATTTAAAGTTTTGGGAAGTTAGATTTTGAAGATATTTATCAAGTTGGATTAAGGGTTGTGAATTTGATAAGATGATATTCATGATTACTACATCACGGTATTAAAATGAGTTGGTGATTTAAAAAAAATGATTGAATTTGAGGAATTTTTTTAACATTCTTGAGGATACGAATTTATAAGATTGATGAGTGATAACTTAGATGTCATGTAGGTAATACTCCTCTGAACTATATCCACTGACAACATTCTCCCATCCTTCTTGATTAATCTTCTTATTAAGAAAAAAAATATTATTTTTATCTCATTGATCATTATTCCTTTTAAAAAAAATTCTATCTTTTCACCTGACCAGCCAAGCCTATTTTTTCCTATCATCCTTAAATTTCGAGGACGAAATTTTTCTAAGGTGGGTAGATTTGTAACCACTGTTTCTCAATTTTTTTAATTTATTTTATTGTGTTTGAAAGTAATTTATTTTTGAAACTTTGTAAAAGATATTTACTATTTTTTCTGTATTTCAAAATGTAGTTTGTAATTAACGGTTTGAAAGTACTATTTAGTTTTAATAAATATTTGTTCTTAAAATTTTATTATTGAAATTATAAAGTTATTTATTATTATGTTTGGATTTTCAAAAAAAAAATATCGGTTTCAAAATAGTTTGAAAATTATGATTATTTTTGGAGCAATAAAAAGATTTATTAACTTGTTTGAATAAGATTAGATTTATAAAATATATTTTACTTTATTTGATAATATCAAACATTATTTAAAATACTTATGGTGACTAATTGTGGCATTAAGAATTATCTAATATAGATTTGAAATATTATTTGATTTAACGATTTATCTATTATATGATTTAAATTACTTTGATAAACATTAAATTTATCTTAAAGTTATTATGTTGAATTTGATTTGGATTTAGATTTGGATTTGAATTCATATGATTTGGATTTAAATAATTTATTTGATTTAAATTTATGGAGAGACTTGTCTATTAGAAATTCTAATCCTATTTGAATCATATCTAGTATTAGATAGATTATTTCTTATTTGAACTAATCATATTCCTATCCAAATTAGTTGGTAATCCTAATCATATCTTTATTGATTGAGTTCTAAACATATCCTAATTCACTAATTGCTTTCCATTATCTATATATATTGAACCTATAAAGTAAATTCATCTATCATACCTTCTTTTCCAAAAATTTTCTCTTTTTTCGTCATAATTACCCCCAAATTCATCATAAATTCAGCCTTCCTTTTCAAATGTTTTACCAACTTCGAAGGGCCATAACTTCCAACTCCGGACTCCGTTTGACCTCCAGTTTTTTTTGTTGAAACCGTCTCGAGGTATATTTTCTGAATATAAAATTTATTTTCAAATAATTTTTATCTAATGTTTTGGAAAATTCGTGGAGTGTCAGTTGTCCGAAATTTGATACGTTTCGGTATTTTCGAGATTCCGGGAGAACCAGGAATCGAAATCACGATCCGTTTGAAGTTTCGGAACGCTGATGGAAAAGTACACATCATATATTTTTCTCAACAATTTTCCAAAATATTTTATTTTATTTTGTTTTTATTTTAGAGGCCCGTTTCATCATCTAAAATCATCTTGCGTAGCTTTAACTTCTGAGACTATTTATGTGCCGACATGACAATATTGTGCCAGTCAGCTTCAAATCAAACTGAGACAAGTATCACTATGACCTATGTTTCCTTTATTTTATACTGCATGTATATTCGTGTCGTTGTTTCACTATTACTCTCTTATGATTTGTGTTATCATTGTTCATGATTATCGTTGTGCACGAGAGTTAGAATCGTTAGGATACATACATGTTCATCTCTTACTCATTGTTTTCTATTGTTTACAGTTTATCGTATTGCTAATGTTTATCGTAATGTAAATGTATTGTGAGTGAGTCGGGCGGAAGAATATAACAAGTAAGCATGTGGTCAACGAATTGAATACAGACCCCCTATACATTGATTGCATAATATCAGTCATGCACCACACGTATGACTGACGGATATCCCAAGCCGTCTACATGCTAAAATTTGGTATTATAAAACACACAGTACACGTGACTTAATTATTGTTGCTCTATTTTCTGCTGTTATTCTTTTGTCAAGTCTACCATCTTATTGTCATCATGTCTTAGTGGTATGTCAAAGTCTACCTTCATGTTGTTATCATGTCTCGAAGGTACTTTCTTATCATACAATGTTATGCCCATACTTATCTTCAGTTAAATTCCTTTTAATCGTTCCTTCATGCTTGTATAATATATTGTATAATATAGTGTTATGGTGATCTTGCTCCAATCCTGACTGGATAACCATTTTTCAGTTGAAAGATTCTTGATGACTATTCTCGATGACTTGCTCTCTTGCTTTGGGTTCCTTCGGGTGGAGTTAGATCTATCTTGGAGGCCAACATAGACTCTAGTTAGAATAGTCACATGTAGCGGGTTTGTATCTGTATGCAAATTTGAATGTATTATTGGATTTGTAATTAAAATAATTATTGTAAATGAGCAAAATAGAGATATTTATTGTATTTGATATTTATATTGAGCCCAGACAGCGTACTACCGCCGATACTGCGTCGTAGGCTGGACTTGGTTACGTATTCGTATCCTGAAAAGCGGGAGCGGGTTGTGACACTAACCAACATCTGGCCAGCCCCATCTTACGCGCGCCACCGCCGCCTACGCGCGCACGCGCCGCGCACGGCCACCTACGCGCGCACGCGCCGCGCACGGCCACCGACGGCCGGCCAAGCCGCCACAGAATGCGCGCGCGCGGCCTGAGGCGCTGGACGACAGCAGCAACCGTGGGTCGAAGGCGCAACTTCGCAAGGTTGTTACTCCATCCACATGCGATCATTTTGCGTCCCCTCTTCTCCGGTATGTTCCCAATATATAAGGCTTTAAACTCCTTCAAATAGATTTTAGGTTACATCCCTAGGTGGTTAGATAAATCGACACAAAGTCGATCAAAAAACTGTCCCGAAACAGAACCGTATTTGTTTCAAACACCAATTTTGGAAGGCAAAATTTCGCCGATCCCTCGGCTGTATTAAAAATCTTTTTGAACAGGCTTGATAACAAAATATACGAGATGGCAACCCTAGTTATAGATTTATTTTTCATCTATTATATTACTGTTAAATTATCTTCAAAGTTCAGGAAAAATCTGTTTTCGAAACTAGAAAATCAATAAAAACCATCCGATACGACGTGCGTTCCGCCAACCCGGGCGACGTGGTCGTGAACCGAAAGCATCAAAAGTTGCATAATGGTTTCGTGGTCGTGTGGTCTTTGACGGAATTCAAATTGGTCGCGTGTGCGCGACGAATTTGATGCGTATCCGTCAAAATTCACTGTATCGACCTCTGTGCAAATTTCCCAATTAGTTCATGCACGCTTGTTAGATCGACATGAAACTTGCGCCAACAGGACTGTATCATTTTTCTGGTCCTGTATGCCAAGTTTGGTTCGATTCTGAGACAGTTGAATCGGAACGCTGTTTTTCGGGCCCACGGTCCGACTCAACGGGCAATTTTGTGCACGACCCGCCGAAATCCAACTTTGGACGTATGGTTGGGTTTGTATCAAAAAACCGGACCTATTGACATATAGTTTGATGACTTTAGAGACCTTTGACTCTGGCACACTTTTCGGTGCAAAGCGGGTCTAACGACGGACACCTTTTTGCCCGAAATTACCGTTTTGCCCCTGTGTCCAGAATTGGACTTAAGGACAGGCAATCCTAGCTAATTTGACTATTCTGAGAACGTTGGTACTGTTTATTTCAGCATCTGGAGACTTCTACATGTGTTGACTGATTGTGGCTCATTGAGTGGTATAGTATTATTGGTTTCACCAGCTAAGGACCTCAGGCAAGTGCACTTTCTGATTGCTTTCCGATTCATATTAGTCTTTTCATTTTATGTCTATACATATATCTTGCTGTTTGTTGACACGCCTGTCACACGGAGTAGTCGGAAGGGGAAATATCTTAGTAGACATGTGGACTACCCAGAACTATCCCCTGTGTCTTTCGTGAATGCTAGCAGCTGCACATAACACGTGCAGGGTGCCTTATTTACCCCTAGCTATTCATATGTCGAAAAGGATATTTCACACCACATAGGTAGATGTCTTTTATTTTTCCTTTACTTCTCTATCGTGCTATGTCATCAATTATCTTCCAGTTTTCATATCTCATATGTTATTTTCATGTCTTGTTAATTCTATTGTGTTTTTGCATTGCTGTCGGTTTGTGTACTTGTTCCATTCCTGACTGAAAACCAACACTTTTCAGGTTTAGCCGCGATTACTCTTAGCACTGGGAAGGCTTGGGTATGCTGAGGTCAACCTAGAAATAGAAAGCAATTGTATCAATTTTATTAATTGTAAAATCTTGTATTTTCTTTAATTATAAAGGATGTAATAAATGTAGAAACGTTAATGAGCAGCAAATATTGTAATTTTGAGCATTTATTTCTTGCGGGCTTGACAGCGTTCTACCGTCGACTCTGCGGCGTAGGCTGGCTTGGACACGTCTCGTATTCGAAAAGCGGGTGCGGGTCGTGACAGTAGCCTCCATCTCTTAGAATGTGGGGTCATCCGTAACCCTTATTCCATCTACTTGGGAGTCGTTGTACGATCTAGTATGGCATTTATATCCCCTGCTTGTGTGTTTAAATAACCACGAAAAAGACCACAATCTTGATTTCTTAAAATTCAGTCCTATTTTGGAATGTTGTTTAGAACTTCGAGAACAGAATTTCTGTATTGCATGGATTGCAAGCCCCTCTAAGAAACAAGTGTTCTTCGATTTAGCAAGTGATCGGACTAGAGTAGCCCACTCTAGCAAAATAGTCATTGGTTCATAAACTTTTATTCCATCTGCAGCATTGGATACTCTCTACCGCTCTAGAAATTTTATTTTTACTCTCGATTGTTCTTCCTTATTTTTCTGTCCTTCCTATTTCGGAGCGACGAATGGTCATGTTTATTAGAATTTACCAATATTTCTTAACTACCTGTGTAAGTTTATTGTTTGTTAAAAGTTTTGGTTTGCTTGATAGATAGGAGAGGCTTATAGGTGCCACATACAGTAGATATTTATTGATAGCAATTATAGCAATTAGTCGGATGATTATATAGTTGTAGGGACATACCTTTGAGGGAGTAGTGTGACCAAAGGTGGGTAGAAGTCCTCGGAGTTTCGTAGTTACAAAATGGCTAGGAGGAGGATATAAACTGTTTTGAGAAATTAAAAAATTCGAGGAGATTAAGGTAATGGTATATTTCTATTTTCAAATTTAAGAAATAGTAAAGAATTAGAATTTCGAGGACAAAATTATTTTTAAGGTGGGTAGATTTGTAACCCCTCTTCCTGGAATTTTGATAAATTTTTTATTTATTTATTTGCACTAAATGATGATTTTTAGAGTTTTTGATAAATAATTATTTAGCTAATTATTACGGTAGATAATTTTAGCCATGATGGAGTTTTGGAGTACAAGGTGACTAGAAATCGTGGCACGGGTAGTGCAATAGCGTGCTTAGACTAGAGTATTAGCCCTGGTAGGGAAGGCCGAGCCATATTAATGTCCTAAATAGGAAAACCAGGCTAAGTTGCGACTTAACCCTTACCAAAGGTTTATTTATTTATTATTTATATTATTGAGTTTTAGGAAAATCGGTTATACCATTTTAGTCCGGACTGGACCCGAACTGAGCCCAAGCACATGTAGTCATGCGGCACATCCAATGACATTCGTGTTGATGGAATATGGCATGAAGGTGTTGTATTTGGTTTTATTGATTTAATAAATATTTTTTAATATTCGAACTTAAATATTATACTCATCATTATTGATTGATATTCAGTGACAATTGTAGAAAATAGGCCCTGTACATTTTTGGAATTATTAGACGGTACAAAACGGTATATACACCATTATTGGTTTGTTGAATTTCGTTATTATCATTATTATTTATTGAGGATATTATTATATAATATTATTTTATTATTAGTGGCTATATTATTTTGTCAGATAAATATTATGGTATAAGTGTTCATACTTAGGTAGGAAGGCCCTACACTAGTTGGTAAAAAGTATTGAGGTATTTGGATTTTATGCAGATTATCAAATAAGTAAATATGTGAATATATATATATATATATATATATATATATATATATATATTTTATATATATATATATATATATATATATATATATATATATATATATATATATATATATATATAAGTGTATGTATATATGTAAACATATAAATATTATACACGAGAGTATGTATATATAATATATATATATATATATATATATATATATATATATATATATATATATATATATTTTATATATATATATATATATATATATATATATATATAAAGGTGTATTTGTGCATATAGTTATACAAATAGATATATAAAAGCATATACGTGGATGTATATATAATTATACATATATAAATATATGTGTGTATATATATATATATATATATATATATATATATATATATATATATATATATATATATATATATATATATATATATATATATATATATATATATATATATATATATATATATATGATAGCAGAAGCTTAAGCCGCCCAGTCCCAGGCCTATTCCCAGCCGAGCCAGGCCACACACCCCGAGCCCATGAGCAGCCCTCCCCCAGGCCTATCCCAGCCCAGCAATACCTGGCCCAGGAAAACCCAAGCTGGCAGACCCGAGCAATTGTGCTCCTACGCGTATATGCGTATAAAATACACAGGAAGAGATCGGAAGGAATTATCATCAAAATCACTCAAACCCTAACGCTAAAGTCGCAGCCCCGCACCCCTGGACAGCCAGCGTGGCCGCGCGCCACAGGGGGCCACCGCCACCGGCCGCCCATCGCCGGCCGTCGCGCTGTGCGCACGGCGACTGAACGGAAGATGACAACAGCTGCGACGGTTGCGAGCACAACTTCGTCGTGGCAATTCGTCGTACACGGTGGATCATTTCCCAAACCGCTTGTGCTGGTATGTAGTCCATATATACCCCTTAGAATCCCCATAAATAGGTTTAAATCTCATGCGCTGAACTGCCCTATAAATCGACGCAAAGTCGGAGGAAAACCTGTCGAAACAGGACAGTATTTCGATTCTAAGAACCCACTTTGGAAGGAAGAATTTGGATAGTTTATTGAGAAATTTTAGGATTTGTTTGAAGAGATTCATAGGAAACATATACAAGATGGAAACCCAACTCATAGTTTTATTTTTCATTAGTTAGTTTATGATTATTTCAGTTTCAAACTTTTAGAAAAACTAGTTTCGATATTATAGAAATTCAATAAATCTCTTCGATACGACGTGTGTCCCGCCATTCCGGGCGACGTGGTCGCGAACCAAAAGTATCGAAAGGTGCATAACGGCTTCATGGTCGTGTGGGCTTTGACGGAATTCAAATTGGTCGCATGTGCGCGACGAATTTGATGCGTATCCGTCAAAATTCACCGTATCGGCCTCTGTACAAGTTTCCCGATTATTTCATGCACGCTCATCATATTGAGACAAAACTTGCGCCAACAAGACCGTATCATTTTTCTGGTCTTGTATGCCAAGTTTGGTCCAATTCTGAGACAGTTGAATCGGAACACCGTTTTCCGGGCCCCACGGTTCGACTCAACGGACGATTTTGTGCACGGCCCGCCGAAATCCAACTTTGGACGTACGGTTGGGTTCATATAAAAAACCTGGACCTATTGACATGTAGTTTGGTGACTTTAGAGACCATTGACTCTGGCACGCTTTTTGGTACAAAGCGGGCCCAGCAGCGGACATCATTTTTTGCCCAAAATTATCGTTTTGCCACTGTATCTAGAATTGGACTTAAGGTCAGGCAATTCTAGCTAATTTGACTATTCTGAGAATGTTGGTAATATTTATTTCAGCATCTGGAGACTTCTGCATGTGTTGACTGATTGTGGCTCATTGAGTGGTATGGTATTATTGGTTTCACCAGCTAAGGACCTCAGGCAAGTGCACTTTATGATTGCTTTCGATTCGTAGTAGTTTTCTTATTTCATGTTTATACATATATCTTGCTGCTTGTTGACACACTCGTCACACGGAGTAGTCGGAAGGGGAAATATCTTAGTAGACATGTGGACTACCCAGAAATATTCCCAAAATGTCTATTCTTGCATGATAGCAGCTGCACATGACACGTGCAGTGAGCCAGATTTACCCCCTAGCCGTTCACATGTCGAAACGGATATTTCTTACCACCTAGGTAGATGTATTTTATTTTTCATTTTCATCTCCCCCATGCCATGTCATCAGTACTTTCCAGTTTTTATATCTCATATGTTATTTTCATGTCTTGTTAATTCTATTATGTTTTTGCATTGCCGTAGGTTTGTGTACTTGTTCCATTCCTGACTGGAAACCAATATTTTTCAGTTTTAGCGGCGATCACTCTTAGCACTGGAAAGACTTGGGTATGCTGAGGCCGACCTAGATAGTGGAACTAGTTGTCATTTTCATTAATTATGAGAATTTTGTATTTTCCTTTAAATATAAATCTTGTAAATGTTGTAATAAACTTAGAAATATGAATGAGCAATAAATTACTATTTTGTAATTTTGAGCATTTATTTCTTGTGGGCTTGACAGCGTTCTACCGCCGACTCTGCGGCGTAGGCTGGCTTGGACACGTCTCGTATCCGAAAAAGCGGGTACGGGTCGTGACAAGTTTTGCCAAAGCGATCATTAAAAGAAGTTTGGCGTGCTCTTCTGTGAAAAGGCACGTGGTTGTAACCCTATTTCACACATAGTGGATTTCAATCCTGAGCTAGAGTTCTCAAGCCTGGACTAGTCCTCTGCGAGGGAAACCAGGTTAAAAATCTTGCTGTGTTTGTGCTTGCTCTCTACTCTTTATTTCCGCATTTCTTTTACTCCGATTATTTAGTTGGTGAAGAGAGTTTAAGTTTTTAAATTGATCAATTTTGTTATAAACTCTATTCACCCCCCTCTAGAGTTGCCTACCTGTACTTTAATTGGTATCAGAGCTCTGTTCTCTCAACAAGGACTAACATCCTAGAGATGATCCATGGAAACCACACAATCCATGTTTTCCAATCACGGTGAACATCAGTCCACTCATAGGCTACCCCTATTTGATGGAACAAACTACACCTATTGAAAAACAAGGATGAGTTTTTATCTCAAGTCTCTAGACTTCGACCTGTGGACCATTGTTACCGATGGTTACAAAAAGCCCGCCAGGATAGTTATCAATGGTGATCTCGTCGAGAAATCCCATGACAAATATTCTGACGAAGAAAAAAATAGGTGAGTCTAGACGCTAAAGCTATTAATGCTTTATTTTGCGCAATAGACAGGAATGAGTTTAACAGGGTCTCGACATGCACCGCCTCTCATGAAGTATGGAGACTTCTAGAAGTGACACATGAAAGAACCACCCAAGTCAAGGAGTCAAAAATTAGTCATCTCACTCAAGAATATGAAGCTTTCAAGATGAAGCCAAATGAGACGATCACACAAATGTTTACAAGATTCCTCGACGTCATCAACCCCTTGTCATCCCTCGGCAAACAATATACAAATCACGAGAAGATCCTCAAGTTACTTAGAGGGCTACCGAAGATTTGGAACCCTAAGGTAACAGCTATCATAGAAGGGAATGACCTCACCACAATGTTTATGGAGACTTTGATGGAAAAGTTGATGACCCACGAGCTTGACCTCAAAGACTTCGAAGAGCCTGCTCCAAAGGCAAAAGAGATTGCCCTTAAAGCTCATCGTCGTAGGGTTAATCCTGAAGAGACTGATGACGACAATTCGGAAGGTGATGATCAAGCTCTCCTCGTCCATAACTTCAAAAAGTTCCTTCGCTTCAATCGAAGAAAGAAGGAACAACAAGAAGGTAACGAGGAAGAACCAACATGCTACGGCTGCAAGAAGACTGGACACGTCCGAAAAGACTGTCCATTCGTAAAGAAAAGCAACAGATATGAGAAGCCCTACAAGAAGTCTTCCTCAAGAAAATATGCCAACACTAGCATTTGGCATGAAAGTGAAGCAAGTGATTCCGAGGAAGAAAATGACTTCCCTCAAGACACCGCCAATGTATGCCTAATGGCAACATCCGAAAAGGTAACTTGGGAAACTCTCAATGATTTCACTTTTGATGAACTTGGTGATGCGTTCAATGATTTACTAAATGACCACAAGAAAGTCATTAGTAAATATAAGCACGCCAAGGATAAGATCAAAAGCTATGAAGTCGAGATTCAAAAACTCTCTTCTTTGCTTGATAATGTTAGAGACACTCCACCCACGGAAGTCACTAATGAGGTGTCTAAGATAAAGTTAAGCCTACATGATGCCGAAGCACATATTGAAAAGCAAACACGTGAGATTACAACACTCAACACAGAGCTTGCTGAAGAAAAGAAAAGACACAAGATCTCTATTGCTAAAATTGATGTTTTACATGGTAAGTGTAATTGTCACGACCCGCACCCGCTTTTCGGATACGAGACGTGTCCAAGCCAGCCTAATCCACAGAGTCGGCGGTAGAACGCTGTCAAGTTCGCAAGAAATAAATGCTCAAATAAAACAATATTGCTCATTCACATTTCTAGATTTATTACAATATTTGCAATTAAAGAAAATACAAGATTTCATAATTAAAGAAATTGATACAATTGCTTTCTATTTCTAGGTTGTCTTCAGCATACCCAATTCTTTCCAGTGCTAAGTGTGATCGCGGCTAAGCCTGAAAAATGTTGGTTATCCAGTCAGGATTGGAACAAGTACACAAACCGACGACAATGCAAAACACAATAGAATTAACAAGACATAAAAATAGCATATGGAATATAAAAGCTAGTAAGAAACTGATGACATAGCACGATAGAGAAGTAAACAAGGAAAAACTAATAAAAGACATCTATCTAGGTGGTATGAAATATCTGTTTCGACATGTGAACGACTATAGGGTAAATACGGCTCACTGTACGTGTCGTATGTAGGTGATATCGTTCAAGAATAGACTCATGGGAAAGTTCTGGGTAGTTCACATGTTTACTAAGATATTTTCCCTTCCGACTACTCCGTGTGACGAGCGTGTCAACAATCAGCAAGATGTATGTATAGACATTAAATAAAAAGACTACTATGAATCGGAAAGCAATTAGAAAGTGCACTTGCCTGAGGTCCTTAGCTGGTGAAACCAAAATACCATACCACTCAATGAGCCACAATCAGTCAACACATGTAGAAGTCTCCGGATGCTGAAATAAACAGTACCAACGTTCTCAGAATAGTCAAATTAGCTAAGATTGCCTGTCCTTAAGTCCAATTCTGGACACAGGGGCAAAATGGTAATTTCGGGCAAAAACGATGTCCGTCGTTGGACCCGCTTTGCACCGAAATACGTGCTAGAGTCAATGGTCTCTAAATTCGTCAAACTATATGTCTACGGATCCAATTTTCCGATACGAACCCAACCGTATGTCCAGAGTTGGATTCCGGCGGGCCGTGCACAAAATCGTCCGTTGAGTGGGACCGTGGGGCTCGCAAAACGTCAATTTTATCAACGGTCTCAGAATCAGACCAAACTTGGCATACAGGACCAGAAAAATGATATGGTTCTGTTGGCATAAGTTTTGTCTCGATCTGACGAGCGTGCACAAAGTAATTAGAGAATTTGCAAAGTGCACGATACGGTGAATTTCGACGGATACGCATCAAATTCGTCGCGCACACGCGACCAATTCAAATTCCGTCAAAGCCCACACGACCACGAAGTCGTTATGCAGCTTTCGATGCCTTCGGTTCGTGACCACATCGCCCGAAATGGCGGGACGCACGTCGTGTGGAGCGTTTTCAATGTTTTCGAAAACAGTTTTTAATGATAAAATATTGATTTTGATATCTGTTTTCTTCGCGTACACTTCATGAAAGTTAAATCTACAAAATAGGTTAGGAAGCCCTACATGTTGTTAATAAACACCTTCAGGTGAATTTTCGAAATCGTGTATGGTTTGGGATAAAACCGGCCGTAAACTCGAGTGTTTGGACTGGTTCACGTGTCCTGTTTCTACAGGTTTTCCTCCGACTTTGCGTCGATTCTTTGGACTGCTGGGTTCTCTAAATCAAAATCTAAAAACTAGGATTTCTAGGAGATCATATGGCCTTCCCGTAACATTTTACGGTTCGAGGAAAGGTCGAGAATTCAGAGAGAAAATTCACGAGGAAAAGGGTTACCTTGCAGTGATCTAATGCTTGTTGTTGTCAAACACAGCGCACGCACGGAGCTCTCTGGCCACCGTCCGGCGACTCGCGCGGCTGTGCGCGGCCGTGAGGGAGCCTCCAAGGGTGGCTGGGGTCGTGGAGGTATTGGCGTGTATCGGGGTTAGGGTTTTTAGGTTTTTGTCGAGGAATTTCTTTCGCGCGGATAGGTATATGATCGAGTGTGCTCTCGGTTTGGCTGTGAGCAGGGCTCGGCTTGTACTGGGCCCATGCTCGATTTGGTATGGGATTTCTGTTGCTTGCGTATTGCTTATGTGGTTTTGGTGTTCGGGTGGGATGCCATTGCTGCTGTGGGCCGACTTGGCACATATGCATTGCTTCTTTTCTTCCAAATGGTCAAATTTTCTCCAACAAAGGACCAGTAGCCCATTATGAATCTCCAGTCATCAATAGAACCTGCACAATCAGCATCTGGTAACACATCAACTCGAAGATGTGTGTGTTCTTTGAACAACCATTGTCCAGGATGTTTCTTTAAGTATCTGAGTATTCTCTCTACTGCTTTTGAATGAGGAACCCTTGGTGCATGAATGCATGCATTGACTAACTACAATAACAACATATGTAATGTTGTGCGAGTGAACATACTCCAAGCATTCATAACTATGTACTCTATTAAATCAAATTAATTAGGATTCCCCTCCAAATTTCCAAATATCAAATATTTCGTAACTACCCAACATAACCAATAGGTCCCCTCCTTGATATCCTGACATGCATAAGCCACTAAATATTGCACCACTGCTTAGCTAATAAGCCCCTCCCCAAATATGCTAATAAACAAAATTACTTGAGTGTAACAAATAAAATTACTGATGATTTATAAAGATTAATATAGCTACTTCTTGTGGGGATTTAAGAACCCAGTTTACATTGTTCCCACATCAACATAATGGGCTCCACAGTAATATGCAGCTTCTACTCTAAATAATACCACTCCTAGGAAAGTGAAGAACATGTTGCCAAAGCAAGACAATTAAACACTACTATAAGATGTTCAGCCACTCTCCACAACATGGACAACTAACAGAGTAGCTCCTTCAAACATCAATATTCAGCACCTGCCATTTTCTTAATATACCATCTGTCTTCAATCCAATAACCAAGATCTAGTAGAATTGATTATGATCAAGAATATATCAACCTTGTACAAACGTAAAATATATGACAAGCTTACTATAGATGTAAACCATATCCCTTTGTGGCTTTCACCGAAGCCCTAGGTTTCATGGTACTCCCGTCTCCTATAGGAAGACCGTATCAATGTCTGTATTTGACAGAATAATACCTCGAGCTCCTGTCGAGTTAGGCCCAGTCATGTCTAAACTTCAAAGTCCCAAACATGTCAAAATGGTTGTACCAAAAATTTACACCGTGTGTGGATTATCTCCATTTAAATCAAGTAAATAATAAAATATTTTCAAAAATTCCGGGAGGGGAGGCTACAAATCTACCCACCTTAAAAATAATTTCGTCCTCGAAATTCTAATTCGTAACTATGCCATAAAATTCAAGAAGGCAGTCTATCTTAACCTTAATCTCCTTAAATTTTAATTTCTCAAAATATTTGATAACCTCCTCCAGTCCTTTTGTAACTACATAATCTCTAGGACTTCTACCCACCTTTGGTCACACTACTCCTCAAATCGAAATCTTATAATCTTTTAACTAGTTGCTAACAATTCTACCCACAGACTTCTAGGCACACGTCATCTATAATCCTCTTCTATCTATCAAGCAACCCAAAAATTTAACAAGCAACAAACTTACACAAGTAGCAAAAAAATATTGATAATTTCTAGTAAGCATGTCCATTCATCTCTGAAATAGGAAGGACAGGAAAATAGGGAAGAGTAGTCAAAAGAAAGTATAAAGTTCCAGGGCGGTAAAGAGTATCTAATGATGCAGATATAAAGGAAGTCTATGAGCCAATGACTTATTTGCTAGATGGGCTACTCTAGTCTAGTCATTGGCTAAATCTAAGAATCATTCGTTCTCTAGGAGAGCATGCAATCTGGAATACAAAAGTTCCAATCTCGGAATTCTAAACAAGGTTCCAAAATGAAATAGAGTTGTGAGAAATCTAGATTGTGATCTTACTGGGTTCTCTATTTGGATATCAGTCGTTTGTTGGGTGAACATTGGATTTCAATCTATATTGACTGAACAAGATCCCAAGATAAAAACTATGTCTACAAGGTTAGGGTATTCTAGAATAGGTTTCTATCCAAGGGTTGAGCTAGTTGCCCGTCAAGTTGGTTAGCTAGGTCCCTCAAGCCCAAAATGCGCCTTCAGTGATATTTGTGTTTACATAGCACATGAGGCCTCAATTGGGTGGCGCACTAGTGGCATGTGCGTAGTGGGCTTCGAGTAGACCACAACCGTATATTGGGTCGAAGGAATAGGGTCGTGGTCAAGGCTCTACTGGAGGTTAGAAAGTGTATCGGTACTATGGTAAAGGCTATAACTAGTCCTTTTAACCTGAAAGTCGTAACCCAAAAATAGTGTACAAGGGGACGAGTTTTAGTGGGACATGATATACCTAAATGAGGGCGGACTCGTCTAGATCTTGCATGTGAAATCTGTTGGAAGGTAACAGTTGGTCTCGTGCTCCGAATATTAATGACACGGCCGGGGACACGAAATGATCTAAATGGAAAGTGGGAGTCCAGGGGCACTATTTATCGTCCTAATGGAAATTATTCTAATCAATCGGTAATCCTCGTATATCTCAAAATTTTAGAAGGCTTACAGTCTACCCACCTTAGAGGCTAGGATATGGTGGCAAGGTTCATGTCACAGGGCTGGCCGATGGTAGCTACTCTTGTATATACAACCATCATATCCATGGGAATACTCAGTATCTATCTATTAATTACGAGTTTTCGTCTTTCCAATCAGCGAAAGACAAAAACAATAAAGAGTTCAAGAGATGTCGCTGAATACAATTACGTGATTCAAAGACGAATATATAATTCAAGAGGACTTGTCAAGCAATCGCGGATGAGATCCTGGATATCTCTATATCTCAGTCCACTTATGGTAATTTAAATGAAGAGGGAACCAAATGCATCATGGTTGATCAGACCGTAATACAATGATTCTGATTTAGACAATATGTTAGCGGGCGTCCCCAATAAACATATGTCTTGAATCAAGCCCGATAAAAGAATAAGCTTGCAAAACTAGGCTGTAATAGCAGCGTTGGTCAAGATAGTCAAAATACAAGTACGCGAGCTTTTTGGAAAGAGATACCAGTAGTTCGAGTTTTGAGAGAATCAAAACCTTACATGGTGTTCTTGCTTATACAGTCTTCCTATAATCTTCCTATCTCTAAGGCCTTGGTCGGCTAATGGGTTATGGACTCTAAATTCTATAGTGGTGATAAGCCTATTGTTGTCATTCAATTACCTTGTTAATATATCACAAGGACTACGGGATGCTAGGTTGGGAGACACGCTATTCAACTGGCAGAATTTATACTAGTATTGGTTTTGGATCTTAGGGTCGTACAGGTCAGTCCCTATCCGCTATCGTATCCTAAACTTGTAATCACGTCTGAAATTATTTTACCGAGAATTATGCCTCGCCCATATAATCTGGCTTGGCAAACTCTTGGTTCCGTAATTCAGAGGGGATAAGCTATCAGGTATTCTACCTTATATTGTCACAAGGGTATCTAAGATCTAAGAGGTCAACTAGGACATAGTTTTAGTAAAGTCCTATAACCTATGATCCTCAAAATAATTTTATTTCTATGGGTTGTGCCTCGCCAGTGCGCTGCTGCCTAAACTTTATGGGTTAACTAATATTTCTCTAACTATAACCGTAACAATTTATGAGCTTTTAGAGATCATAACAAGTTGACTAAAAATAGAGCATAGGTATTTGTCCTATCAATCACAACTTTTTAAAATAAAAGATTTAATCATGGAGAAATTAATTAAAGACGAAAGAATACAAACACTCTAGTATCTATTTCATATGCGTTTCAAATTGATGAGGGAAACTTTAAATCAAATCTAACTCGGGGTTCATACAGGAATAACATAATCAGAAATTATGAACTAACTCCTTACAGCAAAAGAGAATTTAAAACAGACAATTCTACTTATGATATAATATTTATATCTATACAGCAAAAGAAAGTTAAACAGTTTATCAAAATTAACGCCTTAATTCTAGACAAGCTTAACATACCAAGCGAATAGCATACTCGCATTGGATCACATTGTCATATCAAAAGTAACGGTGTACCTATAGGGATCTAGCAAGCTATCCAAACTACATGGCCTACTTAATAACCTTAACTACCCAACGGTCAATTTGAACAAGGGACTCCTAGTCCTAATCATTATTTAAATTATTTTAATCCTAATTCGTGAATGAGCATTTCCTGAGCGCAGGCTCGCAATAGTACGACTAACGTACCATCACAAGTTCGTAATATTTTGCAAAAACTGACCTGCATGGGCCACCATAAAAACTTGTCACGATCCGTACCCGCTTTTCGGATACGAGACGTATCCAAGCCAGCCTACGCCGCAGAGTCGGCGGTAGAACGCTGTCAAGCCCGCAAGAAATAAATGCTCAAATAAAACAATATTGCTCATTCATATTTCTAGATTTATTACAACATTTGTAATTAAAGAAAATACAAGATTTCATAATTAAAGAAATTGATACAATTGTTTTCTATTTCTAGGTTGTCTTCAGCATATCCAATTCTTCCCAGTGCTAAGAGTGATCGCGGCTAAGCCTGAAAAATATTAGTTATCCAGTCAGGATTGGAACAAGTACACAAACCGACGGCAATGCAAAACACAATAGAATTAACAAGACATGAAAATAGCATATGGAATATGAAAGCTAGTAAGAAACTGATGACATAGCACGATAGAGAAGTAAACAAGGAAAAACTAATAAAAGACATCTATCTAGGTGGTGTGAAATATCTATTTTGACATGTGAACGGCTAGGGGCTAAATACGGCTCACTGCACGTGTCGTGTGTAGCTGCTATCGTTCAAGAATAGACTCATGGGAAAGTTCTGGGTAGTTCACATGTTTACTAAGATATTTCCCCTTCCGACTACTCCGTGTGACGAGCGTGTCAACAAGCAGCAAGATGTATGTATAGACATGAAATAAAAAGACTACTATGAATCGGAAAGCAATCAGAAAGTGCACTTGCCTGAGGTCCTTAGCTGGTGAAACCAAAATACCATACCACTCAATGAGCCACAATCAGTCAACACAAGTAGAAGTCTTCGGATGCTGAAATAAACAGTATCAACGTTCTCAGAATAGTCAAATTAGCTAGGATTGCCTGTCCTTAAGTCCAATTTTAGACACAGGGGCAAAACGGTAATTTCGGGCAAAAACGATGTCCGCCGTTGGACCCGCTTTGCACCGAAATGCGTGCCAGAGTCAATGGTTTCTAAATTCGTCAAACTATATGTCTACGGATCCAGTTTTCCGATACGAACCCAACCGTATGTCCAGAGTTGGATTCCGGTGGGCCGTGCACAAAATCGCCCGTTGAGTGGGATCGTGGGGCCCGCAAAACGTCGATTTTATCAACGGTCTCAGGATCGGACCAAACTTGGCATACAGGACCAAAAAAATGATACGGTTCTGTTGGCGCAAGTGTCGTCTCGATCTGACGAGCGTGCACAAAGTAATTGGAAAATTTGCAAAGTGTACGATACGGTGAATTTTGACGGATACGCATCAAATTCGTCGCGCACACGCGACCAATTCGAATTCCGTCAAAGCCCACACGACCACGAAGCCGTTACACAGCTTTTCATGCCTTCGGTTCACGACCACGTCGCCCGGAATGGCGGAACACACGTCGTGTGGAGCGTTTTTAATGTTTTCGAAAACAGTTTTTAATGATAAAATATTGATGTTGAAATCTGTTTTCTCCGCGTACACTTCATGAAAGTTAAATCTACAAAATAGGTTAGGAAGCCCTATATGTTGTTAATAAATGCCTTCAGGTGGATTGTCGAAATCGTGCATGGTTTGGGATAAAACCGGCCACAAACTCGAGTGTTTGGACTGGTTCACGTGTCCTGTTTCTACAAGTTTTCCTCCGACTTTGCATCGATTCTTTGGACTGATGGGTTCTCTAAATCAAAATCTAAAAACTAGGATTTCTAGGAGATCATATGGCCTTCCCGTAATATTTTACGGTTCGAGGAAAGGTCGAGAATTCAGAGAGAAAATTCACGAGGAATAGGATTACCTCGCAGTGATCTAATGCTTGTTATTGTCGAACACAGCGCGCGCACGGAGCTCTCCGGCCACCGTCCGGCGACTCACACGGCTGTGCACGGCCGTGAGGAAGCCTCCAAGGGTGGCTGGGGTCGTGGAGGTATTGGCGTGTATCGGGGTTAGGGTTTTTAGGTTTTTGTCGAGGAAGTTCTTCCGCGCGGATAGGTATATGATCGAGTGTGCTCTCGGTTTGGCTGTGAGCAGGGCTCGGCTTGTACTGGGCCCATGCTCAGTTTGGTATGGGATTTCTGTTGCTTGCGTATTGCTTATGTGGTTTTGGTGTTCGGGTGGGATGCCATTGCTGCTGTGGGCCGACTTGGCACATATGCATTGCTTCTTTCCTTCCAAATGGTCAAATTTCTTCTAACAAAGGACCAGTAGCCCATTATGAATCTCCAGTCATTAATAGAACCTGCACAATCAGCATCTGGTAACATATAAACTCGAAGATGTGAGTGTTCTTTGAACAACCATTGTCCAGGATGTTTCTTTAAGTATCTGAGTATTCTCTCTACCGCTTTTGAATGAGGAACCATTGGTGCATGAATGCATGCATTGACTAACTACAATAACAACATATGTAATGTTGTGCGAGTGAACATACTCCAAGCATTCATAACTATGTACTCTATTAAATCAAATTAATTAGGATTCCCCTCCAAATTTCCAAATGTCAAATATTTCGTAACTACCCAACATAACCAATAGGTCCTCTCCTTGATATCCTGACATGCATAAGCCACTAAATATTACACCACTGCTTAGCTAATAAGCCTCCCCCCAAATATGCTAATAAACAAAATTACTTGAGTGTAACAAATAAAATTACTGAAGATTTATAAAGATTAATATAGCTACTTCTTGTGGGGATTTAAGAACCCAGTTTACATTGTTCCCACATCAACATAATTGGCTCCACAGTAATATGCAGCTTCTACTCTAAATAATACCACTCCCAGGAAAGTGAAGAGCATGTTGCCAAAGCAAGACAATTAAACACTACTATAAGATGTTCAGCCACTCTCCACAACATGGACAACTAACAGAGTAGCTCATTCAAACATCAATATTCAGCACCTGCCATTTTCTTAATATACCATCTGTCTTCAATCCAATAACCAAGATCTAGTAGAATTGATTATGATCAAGAATATATCAACCTTGTACAAACGTAAAATATATGACAAGCTTACTATAGATGTAAACCATATCCCTTTGTGGCTTTCACCGAAGCCCTAGGTTTTATGGTACTCCTGTCTCCTATAGGAAGATCGTATCAATGTCTGTATTTGACAGAATAATACCTCGAGCTCCTGTCGAGTAAGGCCCAGTCATGTCTAAACTTCAAAGTACCAAACATGTCAAAATGGTTGTACCAAAAATTTACACCGTGTGTGGATTATCTCCATTTAAATCAAGTAAATAATAAAATATTTTCAAAAATTCTGGGAGGGGAGGCTACAGTAATGAACTGCATGCTGCCTCGAAGAAATTAGAGATTAGATTGGGAAAACAGGTTGCTCAACCTCAAACCCAATCACATAAGACACACACAAAGCACAAGACTAATCAAAATAGTCACCCACATGCAGCACGTAAATATACTTACATGTACACGCACTTCCATACAACACACAAACTACATGCACATAGACATTATTCTCATAATTATCATTCTACTGCTACTTACAGTCATGCTAATCATCACCATGCTGCACATAGATATAACCATCACCATGCTTCATATAGATACCCTGCTGCCACGTATAGTCACTATCCTGCTGTTCCACACCATTCTCACCATGCTACATATAGACACCATTATCAACATGCTCCAAACACAAATAGGCATGCTACTTGCACCTATTGTGGAGTACATGGATACATCTCCCCACAATGTAGAATTAGGAGATTAGTAGATATAAATCTATATGCATAGGTGCCAAAAACTAACATTTCAGGACCCACAAGAACTTGGGTACCAAAGGTCACATCTACTCTTAATGTAGGTGGACCTTCCCTCCTCAACTAAAAGCAAGTGGATTCTCGATAGTGGATGCTCGCGACATATGACAGGAGACGCAAATCTTTTCACATCACTATCGATGAAGAGGAAAGGGTATGTATCTTTCGGCAACAACTTAAAAGGATACATCATAGGTAATGGTACTATTGGTCATCCTTCTTCTTCCGTAATAAAGGATGTCTGCCTAGTGACCCAGTTAAAGCATAACTTGCTCAGCATAAGTCACCTTGCTGATCATGGATATGATATTAACTTTGGACAAAATAAATGCTATATTTATGATAGGTCAATGGGCGACATCGCTTTTGAAGTGATAAGAGAGGATAACATTTATATTTTCTATCTTTCTAGAGATACTGACAGTACCGGAAGATGCCTCTACGCCCACAAGGATGAGAGATTATTATGGCACCAGCGTCTTGGTCATGCTAATATGGATACTATATCCAGGCTATCGACTAAGAAGCTAGTAAGAGGCTTGTCCGACATCACATTCAAAAAAGATACGGTATGTGCCGAATGTGAGTTGAATAAAGCAACCAAGTCTTCCTTTCATTCAATAAATACTGTAAGTACTACTAGACCCCTTGTAATTACTTCAAATGGACTTATTTGGTCCTAGTAGAGTAGCCAGTCTTGGTGGAAAACTCTATGCTTTTGTTATAGTAGATAATTTTTCTAGATTCACTTGGATTTTCTTTCTTACAAACAAAAGCGATGCTATTTTCGTTTTCAAAATCTTTACTAAAAATGTTCAAAACGAAAAAGGCTACATGATCACTCGAATTCAAAGTGATCATGGAGGCGAATTCGAAAATACTGATTTTAAAAAGTTTTGTGATTTAAATAGTTTTGATCATGAGTTTTCTTGTCCTAGAACTCCTCAACAAAATGGTGTTGTGGAGCGGAAGAATAGGACTCTTGGCGATATGGCTAGAGTCATGTTGAATAAATTTTCACTTCCGAAATATTTTTGGGCTGAAGCTGTCAGTACAACATGCCATATTTTAAATAGGGTGCTTATTCAACCTATTACGAATAGAACTCCAAATGTTTCATATTTTAGATTTTTCGGTTGTCGATGTTTTATCCTTAACACCAAAGACAACTTAGGCAAATTTGATGCCAAAGCTGACGATGGTATCTTTCTTGGCTATGCTGCCAAGAGCAAGGGATATAGAGTGTTCAACAAACGCTCATTAATTATGGAAGAGTCTACTAATATGACTTTTGATGAAGATAATAGTGCAGCAGCCACTCCTGACGATGATGTTGAACCATCAACTTCTACGCCAATGAATACCACCACTGAAACCAATTCTCTGGAGGGCTTGCCAATGATATTCTCTTTCAAGCCGTCTCATCCAGAAAACTTGGTAATAGGTGAGGTTTCATGCTGAGTAAGTACTCGATCATCGTTAAGAGACTCCATTGCTAGCACTGCCTTCATTTCACAAATTGAGCCTAAAACTGTTTTAGAATCTTTTAATGATGAGTTTTGGATTTCCGCCATGTAAGAAGAACTCAACCAATTCGAAAGGAGCCAGGTATGCGAACTTATTCCTAGGCAAGCTAATCATTCGATTATTGGAACGAAATGGGTTTTTTGCAACAAAGTAAATGAAGATGGTTCAGTTACACGCAACAAAGCTCGTCTAGTAGCTCAAGGATACAACCAAGAAGAAGGTATCGACTACGATGAGACGTATGCTCCTGTTGCAAGACTCGAATCCATTCGGATGCTTTGTGCATTTTCCAACTTTCAAAATTTCAAATTATTTCAAATGGATGTCAAAAGTGCCTTTTTGAATGGTTTTATTAAGGAGGAAGTTTTGTAAAACAACCCCCTGGCTTTAAAAATCACAAATTTCCTGACCATATTTTCAAACTGAAGAAAGCACTTTACGGCCTCAAACAAGCCCCCAGAGCTTGGTATGAACGCCTAAGTACTTTCTTATTAGATAAAGGTTTCTCCAAAGAAAAAATTGACACTACACTCTTTATAAAATCTTTCAAAGACACTATTCTTTTAGTGAAAATTTACGTTAATTATATCATATTCGGTTCTACTGATGAAACTCTCTATCAAGATTTTGTTAAGTGTATGCAAAACGAGTTTGAGATGAGCATGATGGGGGAGCTCAATTACTTTCTTGGACTGTAAGTCAAACAAACATCGCATGGAACTTTCATCTGTCAGTCAAAGTATACAAAGGACATGATGAAGAAATTTGACCTTGACAATGTCAAACCAATCGGCACTCCAATGGCTACTACAACCAAACTAGAACCAGATGAAAGCGGCAAACCTGTTGATCAACGTAAGTACCGAGGTATGATAGGCAGTCTACTTTATTCAACTGCTAGTCGCCCTGATATTATGTTTAGCATTTGCCTATGTGCTCGATATCAAGCTAATCCTAAGGAATCACACATGTCCGCCGTTAAGCGTATCTTTTGATACCTTAAGGGTACGGTTACAGTGGGCTTATGGTATCCCAAATCAACATTATTTGACCTTATTGGTTACTCCGATGCTGATTTTGTCGGATGCAAAGTCGACCGTAAAAGTACTAGCGGCACGTGTCATTTATTAGGAAAGGCTCTAGTCTCTTGGTTTAGCAAGAAGTAGAATTTTGTCGCACTATCCACAACAGAAGTTGAATATATTGCAGCTGGTCGTTGTTGTGCACAAATTCTGTGGATGAAGCAAACTCTTGAAGACTATAACCTATCTCTTATGCACATTCCTATATTCTGTGACAACACTAATGCTATCAATCTTACTAAGAACCCCATATGTTACTCACGTACGAAACACATTGAAATTCGTCACCACTTTTTGTGTGATCACCAACAGAATGGCACTATCAATTTAGAATTTATTGACACTGATCATCAGTTGGCCGATTCCTTTACAAAACCATTATCCGAGGAGATATTCAATTTTCTTTGTCATGAATTAGGAATTTTAGATGAAACATTTATACATTAAATTGGCCTGCTAATTATCGATTATGTTACGATTCTCTATGCTGACTTTGCTATGGGTACAAGCCGAAAGGGTCCTTATGACAACAAGGCGTAAAAGCCTAAGCGATACGGTGCACTAGTCTTCGAACTACCGCAAGCTGGGATCTGGCCCCTGCAGCTACCCCATAGCAGCTTCACCATATTGATTTATGTCATAACTCCTTAGTTATTATATGGTTAATTTTTATTTATAGCCTGCATCATATGAAAATTCTAACTTCCAATCTTGTTTTCATTCATATCTTTGACCATTTATTCTAATTTTTTTCTTATCTCTTTTTAATTTCCTGCTTGAAGTTCTGGCCCAAGGGACCAGAACTCGGGCCGAACTCTGCCCCACACAGAGTTTGGGCCGAGTTCGGCCTCCTTGTTCCAGAACCTCAGGATACTCTCCGTTGTTGATCTATTTTTGATCCGATGGCTCCTGTTTCACCCGACCAGCCGACCAAAGGATCTTAAACTCGGGATTGTCTCTCTCTGCCCTCCATTGTCTTCTCCAAACCTCTCCACACATATTTCTTTCAAAACCCTAATCCTAGGAGTCTCCAATCCTTGGGAAATCTCTCTCCAAACTCAAGGAGATCACTCTTGGACTTCTTCTCCTCCATCTTAGGTCTCTCTTGTTGAGGTATATCTCTCTTTTTCCTTCTTCTATCTCAATTTTTTCTTATGGCACCTAGGTTGCTTGGTAGAGGTAAGAGACAAAGGAGAAGTATTGGTGAATCCTCTACTAATCCTCACCCAAACCCGCAACCTAACCCTCCACTACAACCTATTCCTCATCCTCCTCCTAACATGATACACCCGCTTTTTACCCACCACCACCCATAAATTCCGACACATACGATGACCGTATTTTTGTTTCCTTAGATGCGTCTAACGCATGGTTCACCGACTTTTGTCATCGTAGTGTATTTGTCGGACACCCTACTAAGTTTACGGTGTTTTTCGACTATCTTCCTAACTTTCGTGACTTATGTCTCGATGAACTTGTTGCAACTTGTGAACCTATCTTTGTGCATGCTATTCAAATGTTTTATTGCAACATGACTTATGACCGCGACTGCATCTACTCACGTATCGTCGGTATAGACATATCTTTTGATGATTTTGAGTTAGCCGACCTTCTTGGTATGCCCGACCCCAATACTTGGGAAAGGCTTGATGATGCCTGGGATTTTGTCTTCCCCGGTGAGACCACGTTGGAAAGTTTTAAGGATGATCTTGGCTCTCCAAATCCTTCTCCTCGAAAACTTATGGCTAAACATCTCAATAATCATTTTTATGAACTTCATCGTATTATCTTTTCTTCGGTCTTGCCCAAAGGTAGATCGACTGATAAAGTCACTTATTTTGAGATTACTGCTCTTTTCTTTCTCCACTTTTGCGTCCTTTTCAACTTTCCTCGCACGATGATGGATTGGATGATTCGTGCTAGGCCTAAACCAAAATCTTTGGTTTATACTATGTATCTTTCTTTGATCTTTCGTGCCTTTCATATCCCATTAGATCAGTGTCAGTCCTTCTCCCCTCCTGCCTATCTGACTAAGGAAAGGCGAACTGTTGCTGCTGGCACCTCCTCTGAGTCTGATGGTGCTGAGGAGCCTGCCTCTCCTGTACCCTTTTTTGCTCCTGATTCACCTGCTCCCGAGTCCACTGCTACGCTAGACTCTATCCAGACTATGCTTCGCGATCGCTTTCGTTTGGAGGACGAACGCTGGGCTGAGATGGACGACCGCTAGACGCAGATAGTCCACCGCATCACACTGTAGATGAGTGCGCTCAGCAACTCCTTTCACGACATTCAGTACTCCATGGCCTCCCATCCGACGATGCCAATTCCGATGATGCGTGATCCGTCTCACGACGGTTATCGCATTAACAATTCTTGGGTTCGTCGCTACCTTGATCCGACCTCTGCATTTGTCGATCCCCGTCATACCGGTTTTGATGGTGCGGGGCCTTCACATGCTCCTTGATGGATATGGTTATTGTATTGCCGTTGATGCTTAGGACTATTTTTTTATTTGGCACTATGTTTCTTATGATTATGTTTTTATGTTTTTCAAACTCTATGGCTCAGTCTGCTCTTATTTCGAACTACTACTTGCATGTTATCTTTCATTATGTGGATGGTATTTATATTGCTTCTCTATTTTGTCTCCATTTGCTGTTTGTCAAAAGGGGGAGAACACTTGATATTTGCCTTAGCACTATGAATTGTGTATACTTGGATATGTATATTTGGATGAGAACTTGTCACAGGAAATATCAGTTTACGGGGGTGCAAATTTGTTCAAGTACGGGGGGGGGGGGCATAATGTGTCGAGGTATGAACATTGAGACATGCAAATATCATATTTTATCAATTATCAAAATGGGGGAGATTGTTGACCCAAACCGGATCACAGTCAATCTAATCTTCAAAATTAATAAAACAATATTTATCATAGTCCAATTTGACACATCAAGCTCGAAATCAATTAACTCCGCTCATTGGTTCAAGACTACAGCTGCTTGAAGATTTACTATTTTATGTATACTGGAGTCTGTACTTTTTACTGTTTTTGAGTATAGGATGATGTACGTTGGGTCATACTGAGCAACTTTGGGCTAGACATAGCTTTATAGGTTTACTTAGCCAATATCCCAATCAGCCCATTCATCCAAAAGCCCACTTAGAACATTCTGTCCATAGGAGACAGAGTTCGGGCCGAACTCTGCCTCCACACAGAGTTCGGGCCGAACTCTGCCTCCTAAATTACAGGATGCAAATTTTTAGGTCTTGATCACTGCTAGTTGTCCAACGGCCAAAAATTTAAATTCTACATACAGAATTCTAGCCGAATTCTGCCTACCCCGAACTCTATAAATAGGCCTCGATTTTTCTCATTTCAAACTATACAATCTTCTCTTCTTCTTCTCTTACATAGCCTACATACTAAAGAGCCTTACTGTAGCACCCAGTTTTTTAAATGAGGGTAATTTTAAAATTTTGTGTTTATAATTATTTTAATAATGATATTTAATTTATGATATAATTTTTGCTGATTTTAAATCATTTTAAAATTATTTAAATCAATGACTTGTGGTTTTAACGTTTTGCTAGTGAAATCCTAGAGACTGTTTGACCTAGAGCCTAACCATGTGATTATAATATTTTAATATTATTTTTGGCCTAAGGATATTTTTTGCATTTGACCTCTTTGAATTATTTTGATATTATTTTATTATTTATGATATTGTTTTGGGGTTATTTGAGTCGGGTTCGAATTTTAACTCAATCTGACTTGTAACGGGGACCCGGGGATAGTTTGACTCTAGTGGGACCCACACACTAGTTAGGCATGGCCCACATGATATTAATTTTAGTCCACATGATAGAAATATTTTAGTTAGAGGTTAGACTAATTATTATGGATAAGGTTAGTGTGATTAGAGACTTTAGAATGACTAATTTAGCCCCAACCATTTAGCCCTTTCCTAATACTCATAGAATAGGTTAGTAGGGGCTTTTGGACTTTTCCTAATAGGACAAAACCACCTTTATGGCCAGCCATAATAAGGATAGGGTTGAGCCTCCCATTTGTCATTATCCATCTATTTTTCTCTCTCTTGTTCTTCCCTAAATTTTTAGAGAGCAATCCCTAGCAATTTCTCCACCAAATCCTTCCATTTCACCACCAAATCTTCTTCTTTCCTTCTCCATTCTAGCCAAGGAGGAAGCTACCCAAGTTTGGGAGGATTCGGAGCTCGTTCGTGTCCTTTTGGAATCTCTACGTGTCGGTGTCGCTCCGGGAAGGTTTTTCTTCGATTCGATCTACCGGGAGGTATAAATCCCTTCTCCTTTTCATTTCTTCATGCATATAGGTCTATTTTGAACCCATAGGAATGACCCCCATGGTTGTATCTCTATTTGTGTCCATTTTGTGTCCATTTGGAGGTCATAGGAGTGTCCTTTGTGTTGTGGATGTGTTCATGTTACATATATAGATTTATATATATATATATATATATATATATATATATATATATATATATATATATATATATATATATATATATATATATTGTAATGAGAGTGTATCTATATTTATATATGTAATAAATGGTTCATGATGATTATATAATCAAGTTTGTGAGTGTGGTTCCTCATATTATTATTGCTATTATTGTTGTGGATAATTAGGATATATATTGTGTATTCTTTTGGCTCAAACTATCTAAATCCGTCATGATTTTTATCCACGTTTTAATTTCAGCCCTAACTTAGAAATGTCATAACTTCTAGCTCAAAGCTCGATTTAATCTTCCATTTTTTTTAAAAGAAGTGTATTGAAGTTAGCTTTCCAAAAACATGTATTAATAGGCCTAATTATTTCTGTAACTTTCTGGAGAATTATTTGAGTGTCAGCTGTACGAAAGACAAACGCGTTCTCGGTGTTTTTGCGATTTCGGGAGTTTTCGGAAACGAAAATACGATCCGTTTGAAGTTTCGGAAAGCTAACACATAGATCTATAACATACTTTAATCCTAGAATTTAGTTCATGCTAAGATGGTACAGTATTGATTATTAGTATGAGTTACTATTCGGCATGTGCATTTTGTGCACCCTTGTGTGTAATATAATGTTCTATTTGATTTTAACCCATGTTAATGTATATACATTATGTAGTTAAATAGAGAATGCTAGCATGAGTAAATGGTTAAATAAATGATGTATGAGGTGTAAGTATCATATCTAATATAAGCATGTATAAGTATGGCTTGTAATGAATATGTAGGTTCCATAGTATGTAATGTATGGTGCATATAGTAGTGCAAGAGAATAAATGAATGATGAATGAATGCAAGCATGAATGTAATATAATAATAGATATAATGTATGCAATATACAAGTTAATGAGATATAATATTCTATGTTAACATAAATCCTATATTACCTCATGTACCCCTTACACTATGTTGACACTATCACACTTGACACTTTGTTCACTTACACTTTGACACTCTTTGATATGTATACACTATGTATGCCCATTTAATCCTCACTTGCCCCTTTGTCATGTTCACATACACACACATAGCCTCTTAAATAAGTATTTATGAATATAATTAACTTAGCTATGTATGTATATTATATATATGTTAGCATATTGTATTGTAATATATAAGTTTATACAACCATTTGAAATGCCATGATTATAGACCTAATGTTGAATACTAATATATGCATGTGTATATATGTGTAGACATGTATAGCTTAAACTAATAGATTACCTAGTGTATATCTAATGTGAATTCTTGCCTATTTGAGTATTGAATAATTGCATGCTATATAGAGTTGGGTGTATGTTGGCTTGTATAGCCTTGTATTGATGTGTGCTTGCTAGGATAGTCTTGGTTAGGCCTAGTAAGACTTGCTGGGTTAGGACATGACCTAGTTTGACCTAGTTTGACTAGTGCAGTTGACCAGAGTTGACCAAGGGTTGACTTTGGCCTAGTTTGACCTAGATTCATGTAGAATGCATTGTAGTGCTTTATATTACCCTTCTGGATATGTTGTGACTTATGCTGTTCTAATTAGGAGCCAGACACCTCTCCTCGGACAGTATCTTTACCTTGGACATTCAGATATCAGGCGAGTACATTCTCTGATCTTTTCATACATGTCTGGATTATAGTCTTGCTTTAGGTTACTCTACTTGATGCTGACACGTATCTTCACAGATTAGTACTATATGGATCCTTTCCTGAGATGTTATCCCTCTACGGGTGCATCGGGTATTTCATGTTCATGTACTTTATCATGTGCATCAGGTACTCCTTGTACTCGTACTAGTTCATGTTTTTACATGTTCTCATGTGCTTCATGTGCTTTTATGTGCTTATCATGTGCCTCATGTACTACTTATTACATGAGTTCATGTATCTTAGCTGTATTCGTGTGCTTATAACATAACTTGAATGGATCCTTGTGTATTGATTGGGGCGGGGTGAGTAGAATTGGTTATGTGATCACTATTTCCAGTAGCTGTATTCATGTGCCTCCTTATTTGTATTCATGTGCCCCCAAGCCGTTTATATAACCATTGTGCTCTAAATCACGTAGCCACTTACAGTCTCTACTATCATGTATTTACTTTCAGTTACAAAATATCTCCTGTTTACTCGTACTTTCTATTCAGCACTTCCTGTATTTTACTCTATTGCATGATTTATAATCCTAACCTGCTATGAACTGTTTTAGAGATATGTGCTCGTTCCCGTCCTGACTGGACCTGTTGATAAATTTTACAGATAGCTTGGAGGTTGCCTGCTAGCCTAGAGGAGACACATTAGAGGTTGTTTAGGTAGTTATTTTAATTGTCTGGAGTTGTATTTACTTTATGGATTACTGTATCTGAGTTTGGAGATTTGAGATGTATTTATGGATTTGTGTATCTTAGACACTTAGATTTCTCTCTGTTGTACCTCTTTTGGATTTTATGTTTTATCTATCCTTATCATGCTCTACCTTAGATGTGATTGAGTCTGTATCTACTATGTCACCCCCATTCGGGGAGTATAAATTGTTTAGCCTTATACTGTTAGATGCATGAGACCTAGGACAGCGTTCTACCGCCGACACTGCGGCGTAGGCTGGACGTACCCACTTCTCGTGCCCTTATTCTAGGGTGCGGGTCGTGACACTTACATTTCCATCCACTTAGCATTTAAACTTCCCAACCGTCCAAGTTGTTCGGTACGATCCAGCAAGAAGTTTGAAGTGCAAGAAGTTATAAATCACTTGGAAAAGTCCAAGTTTCGCCAAAGCGATCATTGAAAGAAGTTTGGCGTGATCTTCTGTGAAAAAGCACGTGGTTGTAACCCTATTTCACAAATAGTGGATTTCAATCCTGAGCTAGAGTTCTCAGGCCTGGACTAGTCTTTCACGAGGGAAACCAGGTTAAAAATCTTGCCGTGTTTGTGCTTGCTATCTACTCTTTATTTTCGCATTTCTTTTACTCTGATTATTTAGTTGGTGAAGAGAGTTTAAGTTTTTAAATTGATCATTTTTGTTATAAACTCTATTCACCCCCCTCTAGAGTTGCCTACCTATACTTTAGTATGTTATTGTTGTGAGCCTTTATCTCTGTAGCAGATTACTGGCTATTGTCATTAATTTTCCTTAGTCCCACGATATGATACTGGAGATAATAGCCTGATGCGGAGCTTGTGAGCCTCAATGGCAAAGTCTGATATTCTAGGAATGGTTCTCACATGCATATCACGTAGACCGGATGTATTAGATTGCCTTGCATCATATTTTTCATATTTGTACCTTAGCATGTTTATAATGTACCTTGCTAATCCCCTGAGGACCTGGTGATCTCCCAAGTAGTTGGTCATACAGAGATAGCCCACTGCTTATAGAGCTGTTGCTATATCCGGCTCAGGTATCTTATCATGCTTTCATGTTGTATCCATTATTTATACTCTGCTTTTAGCTTAGTTTTATAGACCTATGTCATTCTCCGGATCTAATCAAACATGTGTGCTATTGGGCTGCAAACCATAATATATATTGTTCATTTCTGATTTACTTATTCTGTGGATTGAGGTAGTTAGATTTATAGTTGTTTGATAGATAAAAATTAGAACAGTAAGGCAACTTATACGTACTCGAGCGGGACTGGGATCATTTTGATACATAGCTGGCATATATACGATCTCCTAGTCCTATACGATCTCCTAGTCCTACGTATTTTGGGACTGGAGCGTTACATGTATCCACGGACGTCCATGGAGGACATTGTAGGATACACTACAAGGAAAATGATCATTTATGGCGTGCGAAACATGCCGTAAAAGATCTTTCGCGGCGTACATTTTGGTGCCATAAAAGGTCATGCCATAAATGACCCTTTTTTACAAAGCACATTCAAACGTTGTAAATTATCATCTCCATCTTTTTTACAACGCACATTGAACATCGTAAATGACACCCTCCATCTTTTTAAAATGCGCATTCGAACACTAAATGACTATCCATCTTTTTACAGCGTGCTTTAAAATGTTATAAATGACCCTCTCTAACTTTTTACAACGCGCTTCCGAATGTTGTAAATGACCCGCTCCAACTTTTTACAATACATTTCACATGCTATAAGCGACCATCTTTTCTACAGTATGCTTGTGGCCTACGCCTATAGCGCCAAGGCATTGGTCAGGAGAGCAGCAGCCGTGCATGCCCGGATCAGACGAGGTGAGAGAAAAAAAATACAATAACAAACAATCTTTATATTGATCACAAATATGCAATTTGCACATCAAAATATCTAATGAAAGGACAAAAGAGATGAAATGAAACATAATTAAGTAAAGAACTAATTCCTATATATATATATATATATATATATATATATATATATATATATATATATATATATATATAAAAATATATATATATATATATATAATAAAAAATAAAAAATAAAAAAATATATATATATCCAGCAAAATGCTAGCATGTTAGGGGGATGATTCTTGCATCCCACTCGCTCCACTGAGCTCTCGACCCTCGGAATGCTGCAGAACCTGGTGAAGTTATCAACCCTGAACTTGGCTCTGTACATCATTCCTTTTGTTGTCGACATGGGACATCGCCGTCATCTTGTTCATTGGATGTTCAAAGCTCCTCAGTGCTCCCTCATTATGGAACAACTACGCTGCTCTACCATCCCTCTTGGGACAATCATCAATGCAAGATAATTGCCTAGAACAATGCTAGTAGCAAATATTTCTTTCAGCGTCCAGCTATCAGGTAG
The DNA here is from genome assembly GCA_029216955.1 of Iris pallida. Classification (NCBI taxonomy): domain Eukaryota; kingdom Viridiplantae; phylum Streptophyta; class Magnoliopsida; order Asparagales; family Iridaceae; genus Iris; species Iris pallida. The sequence goes on along the minus strand of JANAVB010012200.1, from coordinate 318,541 downwards.
TGGGGATGCCTTTTGCCAAACTTTTAAAAACCTTCGGGTGAGACCGCACCTCTCACACAAAGCATTTCTATTTTATATTTAGTCCAAGATGGCTTGTAGTACTAATGACTTTCATATAGTTTGAGTCGGCTTGATAGCGACAATCTGCGTGCATGCCTTAGATTGAGTCAAGAAGTGTCTGCATGACACGAATGAGCCAAGTATATGCACGGTACAATGAGTCAAGTTATGGGTAAACGATATACAACACGAGTATGGAGCATTAGATTTGCCTATAAGAAGAAACACGTGCTTCGGCATGAGATAAGTTGTCGTATTTTGATTCATTGGCAATAAGTTCACAAGTCTACGATTGAGTATCTTGCACGATGAAACAGAGGAAGGCCATAAGGTGAGTATTGAGTAAATTGTACTAAGTTGCGAGGCACGGCCTTGATGTTGTTACACAAATGGATTTTGTTGTAAGACTATGTCGTTCCATCACAAAGTAGACCAGGAATATGTCTTGAACTGATCCAAGACATGATTAGAAAGACCACAAAAGACTAAGTTGTACTCACTAAAAATAAAATATTGGTTTTGTATGGATGGGCGATATACCCTCCACCAGTATGGTTATGTACTGACACTCCACCAGTTTTCATGCGCAGGTTACAGGTACTCGCTCGTTCAAGACGGGGCTCGCTTGGATGCGTTGAGACATGGAGTTCCTTGACATGTTGAGGTGTGCAGCCCCGTTAGAGTCTTCATCTATACTAGACATAATTTTTGGCATCGACTTCTGAAGCATCCGCAAGCTATAAGCCAAAGGGCATGATCATTTGTATTGAGAGATGAGAGAGAGCTGAGTTATTATAATCAAAGAGAGTGTGAGCTTGAGTGATTTGTAATTTTAACCTCGAGGCATTGTAACCTTAGGTTTTCAATATCAATAAATATGACTTATTTTCTATACAACTTTTGTTATTCAACTTCTCTGCTCATAACTTCTGTGCGATGACCTCGTCGTTAAGCTGTTGTAATCGACCTTTATGGTATTTCCTTGCGCAGGCACAATCTAGGCTTGTACGGCATCACGTGTTACGCCCCAGTATCAAAATACGGGGACGAACGTAGGCCAGCTACACCGTATAAGGTACAAAGACGTCATAAGGCGATTACAGTTGTTAATCTTGTTGGATATCCTAGCATGCAATCAATCTATAGCCTAAATCTGATCTCATCTCTACAGGCAATAACAATAAAATAACAGCAAGAGAGAACCATATGGAAAGCAGAAAATACTCATATAATAATCATGAAGTTTATTGTAAAAATAATATAGACAATAATACCTTCCTACACAGTTCCCACATGGTCTGAAACTGAAGCACATCCTCCAAGTCAAGTCTGAAAGATCCATAGGGTCGGTCACTGGTAATCTGGGAACAATCTAGGGTTGGTCAGGCCAACCGCAGCAAGTACCAGAAAGGAAGGCTCAAGGATGGGCAAAAAAAAATCATCATGATAAAATATGTGACAAAAAAAGCATATATAAATAGTAAATGAGGGTAAGAATCATGCGGTACCAGCGCACGAACAATCCACAACTAATATAGCTAAATAACCAACAATCATCACAGTCACCCTAACATCTAATAATACCTGCATCGCTAATTTGAACTCGTAGTTTGTCCTCAGAACCGCAATCTATCCCTACACCGAACAAAGACAATTGAATAGATTACTGGCCGAAACATCATTATATACCAGCCAACTTTGTAAGCAGCAAGCCAAATAATTTAGGGAATAAGCAGCCACTCAAATGCCTACAGCTTTCTATGTGGAGGTTGGGCTACCCCAACAATGCAAAATATAAGAATCCTCATATCATGCCAATCTAGTGGGCTAGTGGGGCCAAATATAACAAGACAGGATAAGCATCGATCCCTCAAAAGGCCATCGTGTGAGCAAGACAAGCATATAATACATAGTACCCAAAGTAGCCGGATAGTGTCATCCTCTAATACTGACGGTAACAATATCCGTGGCGGCTAACTGAAATAAGTGGCTAGTACTGTATGACCTCGAGATTTTGTTCCCTTCCAATTCTTCTACCAGTATAAGTTACCTAGATTATCCCTACAGTTATCCGGAATCACATGTCGTGGTCACATGATCATCCTCCTAGATGTCGTACCACAATACGGGAACGTTAAGTAAAAATTATCCTCGGCACCTAGAGTCCCAGTTGTGATTCATTCTTAGTGTAATGCAACAAGAAAATAAATCAATCCCGACCACGCTAAGACTACATGCCAACTACCAGGGTACCCATGCAGGTAATCATATAATATAACTAGAATATTAGGATTGCATCGTAGTGTAATATAATCAGGAAAACAACACCTCAGTACGCTAATAGACAGGAAGCATCTCAGTGTAATAACAGGGCCATTACCTCAAAGGGTAAGTTGGAAATCATGGCACGGATACACTAGTCATGTCAGAAATAAGGACAAATTAGTCAGTCACATGAAGTCATCTGCCCATATTGTGGCATGGATATCAGGTCAGGTATACTATCGGAATCTCTACTATAATAGCTTCTCAAGTACACATGGAAGTCTACAGCTCTAATCATCAAGTTGGTCTATCCACCGGATCAATCTATTAGGAGTCTCCCATCAACAATGTGATAAATATCATGTAAGGAAAGACGATCACCAGATACTAAGGTAACTACTATAATCAATGCTAGGCCGTCTGGCTCACAAGAATTCACCGAATCAACAATCACAGGTATTAGTAAGCAAGTCTCCCAACTACCGAGATATAGCAATCGTACCAGGTTTCGTGCACTTAGGAAATCGGGTAAAACTCATGTAATGATACCCTCTATATTCTCCTTGTTCCGCAAAACACTCGCACAATCATCAAAATCCAGGAATTCACATGGTCATATCTGATCAAATTAGAACATCATCTAACAAGAAAATGGCAATACTATCCAAGAATCCACATGAGTCTACCAAATCAATATCTCGGAATCATACTCCCTATAACACTAAATCGTCAGAAATATCCAAGGTCACAATTCCGATACATAGGACAACTGTCAGGCCTATCTAGCTAGACTAGAATAACTCCTAAAAAGAATCACTACAAAAATTTGTCAGATTAGCGACGTTTATCAACGTCGCTATCTCGGCCAAAACTTTGCTAATTTAAGTTAGCGACATTTTGGAAACAACGAAAAAAGCATGTCGCTAATCGAAAAAATGTCGTAAAACGTCGCTATGGCGACGTAAATTAGCAACAGTCATAACGTCGCTAAATAGCGACGTTATTAGCGGCGTTTCTTTGTGGTCGCCGATTAGCGACACATTAGCGACATTTTGCGATGATGTGGTGACCTCAGATTGTCTGCCATGTCAGCAATTTAGCGACATTGTTAGCGACGTATGTAAACGTCGCTCAAACTTAGCGACGTATATAATCGTCGCTAAAATGTAGCGACGTATGTAAATGTCGCTAAATTGGAAAAAAATACAGAATCCAGAATGCAAAATACAGAATCCAACATAAATCTAGAATCCAAAATGCAGAATACAGAAATACACCTGGGTTCGCCGACCCCTTCATTGGAACACTCAACACCGGCACGCACAATACATTCCAGAATAGATAAAACATATAAAGAACAAATAATATCCTCAACGGCTGATATAAGGTACAAATATAAAAAACAAAGTCAATATCCTCAAATACGTATAAAGTAAAAATGTAGAGTACAAAGTTCAAAAATGCAAAAACAAAACTACTAATCGCCAGGAGCCGGAGCTGGAGGAGGTACGCTACCAGATGACTGTCGTTGTAACGCAAGGATCGTCTGATACTCCTCCGGTGACAGGCTGACAAGCATGTCCTCCCGTGCACCGCCGGATGTAGACGATGCTCCCGGCATACCAGATGGTAGCTCCGTAGCCATCTCGCGAAACAGTTGCATCTGCTCGACCAATCGCTGCGTAGTCTCCTGCGTAGAACGGGAAATCTGTCACAGCGTCTCAGTCGTCTCCTCAAGCCTCTCAAAATGTGAGGTGAGCGCAGGATCATCCCTATGCGGCTGCGGCTGCGAATGCGATGCCGCCATCCTCTGCAGCATCTCGTCACGCAGAGCTGCGGTCTGCGCATCGATACTCTGTTGGGCTAACAACGACTCCTATGTCTGTGTGGGGCCGGGCGCACTAGTGGCGGTTCTAGAGGCCCGTGACGCAATAAAGGCACCATAGGAGCCCGTACCATAGTACGTACCCCTATGCATGCCACTAACGGCCCTCATCCACAGCTCGTCATCTGACTGAACTGCGGCGGCCAGGGGCTGTTGGGTGGTGCTAGCTCCAGCTCCCTCTGACTGTGTCGACCCGGCCTCACTAAGCCTTAAAAACTCGACCTAGAAATAACATCTATATGAATTCTCTACGTAACTAAAAATTAATAGTAATGAACTAGCATTAAGTAAAACTTACGTATAACATCTACATGAATTCTCTACGTAACTAAAAATTAATAGTAATGAACTAGCATTAAGTAAAACTTAAGTAGGTGTCCCGGGCCTTGTCGTCGAAGAACTGCTCCCCCTTCGTGTGCGTAGTGAGGAACAAGGTTACCATATTCGGGTCCTCTCCCGAGTCAACCTGTTACGAAATTATTATATGATTTGTCAGTTAAGTTGAAACAAATATATTACTATAAAGTATTAATTATGGGTATACGACGAGATATGTACCATATGAGTGAAGAAATCCATGATGGACCGTGACCCACCACACCACTGCGACCCCGTCTATCATGCTCTTTTGTTCTTTGCGGACTTTTCCTTGTAGGTTCCCTCCTCGAATCTCCTTTTCATTGTCGCCCAATCGACGGCAGAGATCCAACCCTGAATAGGCTCTCCCCGGCACTCGCGATCCTTTTGGTCGAGGATCACGTCCCTAATGAGCTTGCTGGCGACACTGGAAAAAATAGACTCGACAGCAACGACGCGGTGGGAAGGGAAGAAGTAAGTCTACTAAAAAAATCATAGTAGTACGTAAGTTATAACATAACATATTAAATGTTAAAAGGAAATAAAATTTTACATACCGAGAAGTGCTCAAACCGGAAGGCCTTCTTGTCGGTCGGGACATCCCTCAAGTTGATCCAGGACCCCCCGTAGTTCTGTCGTAGGAATGTACCCAGTGACCGGTGTACGGAGGAGGGATAATACTTGTAAAATGGAAATAAAAATTTATTAAACAAGTTTATAATAAATTTAAACAAATTAAATAAAATAATTTTACTTACCGCCTGGTCCGAGTACAGGCCCAAATCTCTAACCTCAGATCCCCCTCCGGGCGACATGGAGGATCTGTCTCAAATGGGAGCTGCAGCCTGCCCATACCCCTGCCCCTGCCCGCAGCCTGTCCCTCGGCCTCTGCCTCACATTCGGCGTGGGCCTCGGCCTCCTCCTCAATAGTGGGGTCGGCCTCTGTAATACTCGACGGTAGCGGCGTAGAAGTAGAAGGCCCTAGCCTGGAACTGCTAGAGCCAGGGCCACGGCCGGTGACTAGACCGCTAGTGTATACTGGAGTGCGGGGAGATTAGAAGGACCCGATAGGAGGAGTGGTAGATGGAGACCGTCCTCCTCGTCGACTCCCACCGACACCGGTACCAAAGGATCCACGTGGAGCTATATCTAAAAAAAATATTAGAGAAAATTAAAACAAATACAAATATGAAATAGAAACTAAGCTTCCTGGCCATAAAAGTATGTACAAAAATAATCACCAAACCAGACTACTAGATAGACCACAAAAGTATATATAAAAATTAAGTGTCGTAATTAACAAACCAGACCACTAGGCCATAAAAGTATTACAAATTTAGGTCAACCGGCCAACAAAAGTAGACCATACTACATCTGAAAATTAAACATATTCAATCCTCTTCTGAAAATTTATCTTGTTCCTCTTCCTCTTCCTCTTCCTCTTCCTTTTCACTTCTATCAACTTCCTCTTCCTCTTCCGATACTTCTACCTCTTCCAATTAATGAAACATGTCATGAGGAACTTCCGCTGAGTCCATATCGATAATATTTGTAATAAGAGGTAGTTCGTCTTCCTGATAAGCTATCTCGTCGACATCAAAGGTATTTCGAGCTTTAGTCTTACAGACTGCCCACCAATTCGATCTCCCGGCACCTCGTTTTAGATAGCTGGTAATGTAAACTAGTTGAGCCTGGCTTACTAGAACAAACGGCTCATAAGCTTGACATCGACGACGATAATTTATGTCGATAAGACCATGTTTGTCAACTCTCCAACCTCGACCTTGGATCGGATCGAACCAGTCACATCTGAACAAGGTTCTATGGCATAATTGTATGTCAGTTCCACAATCTCCCGTAACACGCCAAAGAAGTCATTGTCTGGGTCGACGTCTTTGTAGTTTGAAGATTTCATGCACAAACAGCTATTCTTCATAGAATCCAGATCTAAGAAGTCGTCTCTTATTCGAGCATTTGTTGATTTGAATCTAAAGCTATTTACGCAGTAACTTGGCCAGGTCTTCACTTGATAAATTGGTCCCTTGGCTATAGTTTTAATATACTCATTCTCAAGGATTTTCTCCGGACGATCAACCTAAATACCAAATAAACGATGCTAACTTAATTATTCTGTGCAAGAATATACGTACAGAGAAAGTAAATTGTGAAGATATCCTTATATATGCTCTCAACCAAAAATGAAAATGAAGTCTCATTTGTTGTTTTGCTTCCTTCTCAGTTGCGTACGGATTGCTGGACGTTACCTCATCCTTAAACATGCTGAAAAGCAACGACGCATAGGTATATAAGTTATCTTGAGAAGCAACGAAGCCCGCGAAATAATTTTAGTTACCCCTCTAGCTTGTCCACTTCTTCCTCGTCGCAGTTGAGCAATACATATAACATTGCAGCCCTAACCTCGTCGTCATTCAGATATCTTTTTTTTATTTTACCAGATGGTTTCCCGTAGGCAGTAAATACTTTCGGCTTTGCCTCATTACCATCTTCATGGCCGTCGTCATTTCTGGGAGCTCTTGTTCTGTTTGTAGCAATATGAGGCTAGAAATACATGGAATAGAAGTTCGAAATCTTCTCAAGGACATTCTTCACAAATAGAACCCTCCACCCGTGCCTTATTTTTTACCTTCCTCTTCAGGTAGTTCAACTGTCACTCGAACGGGTACATCCAACGATAACCTAAACCGGGTTCGACATACCGCTCATGTGCTAACATCATATTGCCAGTATATCGATCGTACTAAGCTGAGCAAAAGTTTCAGTTTTAGATCAGGTTTGATCAATTATCGATGGTCCATAGTGTCTCAGATAGTGGAAGAGGATTATATTGTTATCCCTTGACCTTATTGTAAACTACTAAGGTATGAATTACACATATCAAACTTTCAAGAAGGGTAAGAAGAAATTAAGTCCCAGGTTGATTCGGAAGAGTTCATTGGAGGAGATCCACATCGGTTCATCTTCTAGTTCTTGTCTTCGACAACTTATTTTTTAATTATAATCTATTCCCACTTGTTGGAACTGGATCGAACCCTAACACTAACCATCCCCTCCTCCACAGCCTCCCCTCCTCACCCCCAGCCTCCCTCACCCCCCTGCCCCTCCCCTCCAGCCACCCCCCACTTACCACCCGACCACCCTCCGGCCCCTGTCCCACCCCACCCCACAGCCCCGTACCCCCAACCACCCCCAGCCCCCCTCCTCACCCCAGCTGCCCTCACCCCCCGCACCTCCTCCCATCCACCCCCGACTCACTACCACCCGCATCCCCCTTGCCCCCCCAGTCCCTCACCCCCCAACCACCCGTACCCTCCCCCCCGTGCCCCTTCCCCCGAGCCACCCGCACCCCCCAACCATCCACAACCAAAATAGAAAGAGAGAGGGGGGAAGTTATGTACCGAAGAGGGAGGAGAGTTCGCCGTGCCTAATTAAAATTTAGCGACATTGTTAGGAACGTCACTAAATTTGTCACTATTAGCGAGGTAATGGCGACGTTTAGCGACGAAAAGCTCATTTAATTAATATACGTCGCTGGCACGTCACAATTTTTGTCGCTAATAGCGACGATTAGCGACGTTTAACGTAAACGTCGCTAAATTGCACGAATTAGCGATGTTTTAACTAACGTCGCTAAATTACGTCTCTAATATAGTAGATTTTAGTAGTGAATGGTCATGGGACAAGAGACTATTAATTAATGCTGCCAAAAAAATGGCAAGGATTGCATGAACCGCTCTGGAGTAGATCCACAACTTTTAAACCAAACAAGGACTAGGGTTGCAGACCGTCTCACGAGTAGAACCGCGCTCCTTATGCTATCCGACGGACAAGACATGTCAAGTTCCTAGGCGACTAATAAAGTCATAAGTCTACCAAGCAAGTACTGGGATCGGCTATACTATACTACCATAAACGTGCACGAGTATGGTTCATCAAACCAAAGGAACGGTTCTGCCCAAATCTTCGAACCAAATTCCCGATGAAAAATTTTGAAAAAATTCGACAGAGTCTCCTCTGTATTTCTGACGGGAGCTCCCTGCGAATTATGGCTACATCCACATGGTGTATGTCATCACAGAATCGTAAACAAGAAACACTAAGTCTTAGCCTCCAGCAGTGCTACAATTCATACTGGGAACCAAACCATAGCCGAGAACACTAAGTCTCAGCCTCCAGCAGCACTACAATGCGTGATGGGTGCCAAGCCAATACATGCAACAAGAATCGCCATGCAGGGCGCATCACAGACCCACAGTCATATCCAATCCATAAGCATGGTCACAGAACTAGTTAGCCAAAGCTGTTACCCGATCGCGAGCCGGACACGGAGCATATGGGGATAATCCATACATGTGAGTCGTGCTCGTGTCCTCGGAGGTATGGATGACCCGTCTGAGTTGTCCGATACGGTCATAACCCGGTATCGAATTAAACTTTCATAAGTTCTAATCATGGCAGTTCTATTACTATGCTACACTACTCACAGTTATACATTTATAATTACAATTAATTAAATACAATAAAATCCAGTGGGAGGACAAGAGTTGTCGATGAGCAAGGGATACTTGCCTAGAGGGCTCGGCTAGGTAAGCAAGTCTTCGACGACTGGGATCTAAGGTAGCACATCCATAGAGGTCCTCAGAACACCAAATAATAAATCATTAGCATTAAATAATAAAATAGTAGAATAATCACAAGGGGAAAAAGGCTATACTACGTAGGCCCTATAAGCAGTACAAGGATCTGGCATGGAAACCAAGGCACGTTGATCGATACTAACATGCAAACCGAGAAACGTACATAAATCAAGATGCATGCGAGAATCAAGACATTACGAATATCGAGACAAATGAAAAATAGAACGTACGCATAAATCGAGATGTGCACATAAATGAAGGATTATCACAATGACGCACAAATTAATGCGGCACACAAATTGAGACAGGCCTGCAAATCGAGACAAATGCACAAATTGAGATGGTAAAAGATTCAAGATAGCCTAAAAGTCAATACAGTACGCAAATCGGTACGTACACACAAATCGAGATGATGCAAGATACAATGTCGCAAGCAAATTAGTACGACACGCAAATCGGTATGTCCACGTAATTCAATACGTCACAGGTCACGAGGTAGGCACAAAGGTCGAGACACAAAAACTGAGGCGATGTGTAAAGCAATACGTGAATCAAGGTGCACACGAACCGAGATGACACATGAACCAAGAAGGCACAGAGAACGAGACGACACATATACCGAGGAGCACGTATCCTATAGGGTTTGTACCCCAAGGCAGCATGCATATCGAGGCCGTATGCAACCCGAGGTACACAAAATGAGTGGGCTTGCTCCCCGAGGAGTATGCTGCCCAAGGTTGGCTCGCTGCTCTAGCAACACAGGGCCTAGGGGGCTCGCTCCCCGAGGATCACACTGCCCAAGGTAGGCTCACTTCCCGAGGAGCACCCACCCCAAGTCACAGCGTCTCATCGGACAGAAGAGAAGAGGGAGAGGCGGAGGAGAAGCCGGTGGAGCCGATCGGGGAACCTCGACGTAGGCGGTCAACTCACCAGCGAAGGATACGACTTGGCTGCAGCGGCTCTGTAGGAACGATTTAGTAAAGCGTAATACTCTAGAGGGGGGTGAATAGAGTTGGCAGCGGAATAATGCTAAATAAAAAATGTTAGCAACACAATCACAGTATATAATCACAGTTAAAATAATGTAAAGGCAGAGTTCAGAAAGCAAATACAAAGACAGCGATGTATACTGGTATCCCTCTGTTGAGGACTAATCCAGTCGGTAGAACTCTTGCTACCAGTTGAATCCACTATAGGAAAAACCATAAGTTTTCTTACGAAGTCCTTGCAACTTCTACAATGCGAGCTTTGATACGAAGAACTCGTCCAACTTCAAATGTGAAGAGGTATTCTTCAATCAAGCCTTCTGATTACAATCTCTCAGAAACTTCTAGACCGTACCGCACTGGCAAATCGACTAGAGGATTGTAACTGGCTTGGGATCTGAAAATGAAAGCTCTAGAAAACTCTTTGGAAGGCAGAAAGCTTTTTAGATAGAGAGAAGATTGAAAGTGAATGAGTGAATTGAAATGATCGAAATCCATCTCTATTTATAGGAATTCCAAAGGGAGAACTCTGTCAGAATTCGAGCAGAATTCGGGCAGAACTCGATGAGCAAATCTCGGTCAAATCCGCAACTGCAGGAGGACCAAGTTCTAGAGAATTCAAAAATCAAACGGCCACCAACCGAACTCTGGCCGAACTCTGGCCGAGTTCTGTCAGGGTTAGGTTAGGGTTTTTAAAAAAGATTTTTGGGGATTTTTGAAAATCTTTTTGAAAACCTTTTTGTAAATATTTTGATAGGTCATTTTAAAAACATTTTGAACTATTTGGGAGTAGCCTATTTGCCAGTACGACTCGGTGTACAACGTATTCCTAGACTCAAATAAAATGAAAAATTACATTGTATAGGAAGTACAGACTCAAGTAGGAAAACAGATCTTCAGTCTTGAACGGAGTGAATATCCAATCTTGCTTATGTCCAAGGAGCTGAGATGTCCCAACAAGCTTCGTATATCCAGACAGAGTTTTGATCAATTATTAAAATCAGGTTGACTATGACCAATGGGCCAACAATCTCCCCCATTTTGATAATTGACAAACTATGAATGATATAACATTAAGCTTGTTCAAGCTTGTTCAAAAATATCAAAAAGTAGAAATTGTTCATAACCTGTTTTTAACTCAAAAAAATGTTAGATCATTTTTAATTTTCTCCCCCTTTGTCACTTAGCAAAATAATTGCACAAGAGAAGGCTCCCCCGCATTAAATGCAGAAGGCTCCCCCGCAATCAATGCATAAGTAACAAATAACGAGAAAATAAAAGAAATATAGTATAAGAATTAGAGATATAGCATCACAGGAATGTAAAGTTTCTACAAATTATCATCACAGGCATGTATTGCTTCAAAAACAAAAAAAATATCAGGCATGCTATTTCACTAAAGAGATAGTGCTTAAATAAAATGCTGAAATAAACTGAGATGTCATAAATAAAACATCAAAAATAAGTCCATGAAGATAAAAAGTACTGATATCAAACTACAAAGTACTGATAAAAAGTAAATGATAAAAACTTGGAATGTCGGAGCATTTCCAAGTATACAATAGAATATCACTAATAATCAAATCAGATCTCATCATCACTATCCTCATCAATATCATCAGCAGCATGGCCAGCATGACCGGAAGTACCAGCACCAGAAGTATTTGGGTAGGCTAAATTGATTTAACATCACTCTGGCCATTTCGGTTAGAGTTCTGTTCTTACGTTCCACAACTCCATTTTGTTGTGAAGTTCTAGGGCAGGAGAACTCGTGTATGAAACCGTGTGTGTCACAAAATTGCTCGAAATCAGCATTCTCGAATTTGCCTCCATGATCGCTTCTAATTCGAGTGATCATGTAACCTTTTTCATTTTGTACTTTTTTGCAAAAGGCGACAAATTCGAATAATGCGTCATTCTTGCGTGTCAAAAAATATACCCACGTGTATCTAGAAAAATCATCTACAATAACAAATGCATATAATTTACCTCCGAGACTAGCAACTCTGCTAGGACCGAATAAATCCATGTGTAGCAATTGTAGAGGTCTAGTAGTACATACTGCATTTACAGACTTGAATGTGGATTTGGTAGCCTTGTTCTTTTCACATTTGCTGCATACCGAATCCTTCTTGAATGTTATGTCTGGTAAACCGCGTACTATCTTCTTTGTGGATAATCTTGAAATTGTATCCATGTTTGCATGACCGAGTCTCATGTGCCATAGATGACTCTCATCACTTTTGGCCATTAAGCATCTACCTGAAATGTTAGCTTCTTCCAGCAGATAGAAAACATATATATTGTCTTCCCTGATTCCTTCAAAGATAGTACTACCAGTTGAGCTATCAACTATAGTACATTTGTCTTTGCCAAAGTTGATACCATAACCATGATCAGCTAGATGACTTATGCTGAGCAGATTATGTTTCAATTCGGTAACCAGACAGACATCTTTAATCACTGGATAGGGAGACTTACCAACATCACCGATACCAATAATATACCCTTTCAAATTATTACCGAAGGAAACATAACCTTCCTTCTTCTTCTTCGATAGTGTTGCAAATAGGGTAGCATCACCGGTCATATGCCGTGAGCAACCGCTGTCGAGGATCCATTTGCTTCTAGCATGTGAACGGTATTCCACCTACAAAACAGTTTGCAGATGAAACCTTTGGTACCCATTTCTTGTAGGGTCCTGAATTGTTAGCTTTAGGTATCCAAGCATAAACATTTAAATCTACAAGCTTTCTCATTCTACATGCAGATGATATATGACCAATGAGGCCACAATAATGACATTGTGCATGTCGAGTGTTGAAAGCTGAGTGGTGTGCATGGTTGGTAGGTTTGGATTTTCTAGTATAGAAGAATGCATACCTATGATCATGTTTGGGCTTAACCTTTTGGGGTAAAGGTTTTGTATGGTTTGGTCTGACAGTGTTTGGCTTGGGAATGTTCCGAATTCTCGGTGAGTGACACGTGTTAGGATAGGAAGCAGCAGGCTCAGGCTGTTTTCCTAACCTAATTTCCAACCTTTTGGAAGTGTCATATAACTTAGTATAATCAGAAGTGAGTGATTCCATTCTGATTTGTGCAGATTGAAGACTTTTCTTTTCTCTAGAAAGATCTTCTCTCAATTGGTCTATAATCTTGTCTTTCTCTTCGGATGACTGTTTAGTCTCGTGTAATAAGAGCTTTATAGAGGAAAGCTCACCAGACTCACTAACATTAGCTCTAACCTCAACTAGTAGGTCGGTAAGTCTTCCTATTTCTCCTTTGTACTCTTTGAGTACCTTCTTAGCGGTCTGATATTTACTACGCAGTTTCCTGTAGTCAAGCATCAGGTCACTGAAGGCATCTCCTAATTGCTCAAAGGTGAAGTCATCATATGTTTCTACAGGTTCAGTAGGTACCTGATCGATTGCCATGAAGCAGATGTTTGCAGCGTCCTCTGAATGTTCATCTTCTGAGTCGCTAGCTTCACTTTCATGCCATATGCTGGTGTTGGCATATTTTCGAGACATTGATCTTTTCAGGTTGCCTTTTTCATACCTGTTGTTCTTCTTGCTTGATGATGAGTTGATGGGACAGTCCTTCTTCATATGTCCCTTCTTCTTGCAGCCATAGCAGACAGCATCTTCTTAGTACCAGTTATTGCTGTTGTTCTCTTTGACTCTCTTCTCATGTCTCATGAATCTTTTGAACTTCCTTGCTAGGAGAGCTTGATCTTCAGCGTCAGATCCACTGTTGTCTGAGTCATCTTCAGCAGCTTTTCTGTGCTGAGCCTTGAGGGCGATAGTCTTCTCCTTTGGTGCAGGTTCTTCAAAATCTTGTAGCTCCAGTTCATGAGTGAGTAGTTTACCCATGAGTACTTCAAATGATATTGTAGTGAGGTCGTTTCCTTCAATGATAGCTGTAGCCTTCGGAATCCAGTTCTTGGTGAGAGCTCGCAGGAGTTTGCGAATCTTTTCGTGGTTACTGTAATCTTTGCCTAAGGAGGACAAAGGGTTTACAATATCCAAGAACCTCTCGAACATTTGTGTGACTGTTTCATTTGGCTTCATTTTGAACGCCTCGTACTCTTGAGTAAGTCTGCTGACTTTTGACTCCTTGACTTGAGTCGTGCCTTCATGTGTAACTTCGAGAAGCTTCCACACACCATTTGCCGTTGTGCATGTAGATACCCTGTTAAATTCTGTTCTGTCTAAGGCACAAAAAAGAGCATTAATGGCACGTGCGTCAAGACTGGCCTTTTTCTTTTCTTCCTCTGTATAACTGCTTTGGGGTTTTTCAACCAAAACTCCCTCGACATTTATACGAGGTGGCTTCTGATAGCCATCAAGAACAATAGCCCATAAGTCAAAATCAAGAGATTTCAAGAAGAAACTCATCCGTGTTTTCCAATAAGTGTAGTTAGTACCATCAAACAGAGGGGGTCTGTTTGTGGCCTGACCTTCACTTGTGAATTTCATAGTAGCCATATGATGTGCTGTGATCTAATAAATAATGAATAAATAATAGCACTGTTACCTCGCTTTACCTGTAACACCCGCTCTGATACCAATTGTAGGAACGATATAGTAAAACGTAATACTCTAGAGGGGGTGAATAGAGTTGGCAGCGGAATAATGCTAAATAAAAAATGTTAGCAACACAATCACAGTATATAATCACAGTTAAAATAATGTAAAGGTAGAGTTCAGAAAGCAAACGCAAAGACAGCGATGTATACTGGTATCCCTCTGTTGAGGACTAATCCAATCGGTAGAACTCTTGCTACCAGTTGAATCCGCTATAGGAAAAACCACAAGTTTTCTTACGAAGTCCTTGCAACTTCTACAATGCGAGCTTTGATACGAAGAACTCGTCCAACTTCAAATGTGAAGAGGTATTCTTCAATCAAGCCTTCTGATTACAATCTCTCAGAAACTTCTAGACCGTACCGCACTGGCAAATCGACTAGAGGATTGTAACTGGCTTGGGATCTGAAAATGAAAGCTCTAGAAAACTCTTTGGAAGGCAGAAAGCTTTTTAGATAGAGAGAAGATTGAAAGTGAATGAGTGAATTGAAATGATCGAAATCCATCTCTATTTATAGGAATTCCAAAGGGAGAACTCTGTCAGAATTCGGGCAGAATTCGGGCAGAACTCGATGAGCAAATCTCGGTCAAATCCGCAACTGCAGGAGGACTAAGTTCCAGAGAATTCAAAAATCAAACGGCCACCAACCGAACTCTGGTCGAACTCTGGCCGAACTCTGGCCGAGTTCTGTCAGGGTTAGGTTAGGGTTTTTAAAAAAGATTTTTGGTGATTTTTGAAAATCTTTTTGAAAACCTTTTGTAAACATTTTGATAGGTCATTTTAAAAATATTTTGAACTATTTAGGAGTAGCCTATTTGCCAGTACGACTCGGTGTACAACGTATTTCTAGACTCAAATAAAATGAAAAATTACATTGCATAGGAAGTACAGACTCAAGTAGGCAAACAGATCTTCAGTCTTGAACGGAGTGAATATCCAATCTTGCTTATGTCCAAGGAGCTGAGATGTCCCAACAAGCTTCGTATATCCAGACAGAGTTTTGATCAATTATTAAAATCAGGTTGACTATGACCAATGGGCCAACAGGCTCATGGCAGTTGACCGTGCGATGACATGAAGAAGGAGGTGAGGGGGCGACCATGGCGGGAATGGAGGTAATGGCCGCGGAGACGATGGCGGTGATGGTGTTCGCCAGGCTGGAGGCGGCCAGAGGGAGCTTAGGAGAGGAGGGGAAGAAGTGAAGAAGAGGGAGAGAGATAGGCTTTGGAGAGTGGTAAGCAGGAGAGAGAAAAGAAATTGGAGGGGTGCTGCTTCCATGGAGAATGTGAGAGTGAGGAGATAGAGAGATGAACATGAGATGAGAGTGGGGGGGCTGGTAAGTAAAGGGGGAGAGTGTGGGTTAGGGTTAGGGTTTAGTTAGGATATTTATGGAGGTGGCAGGTATAGAAACAATTAACAATTTTAATAAAATAAAAATTATAATAATAATAGGAATATCAATATACAAAATAATAATAATATTTAAAGAAATATGAAATTTAAAAATCATCATAATTTTATAATTACAGTCATATACCTGTTTTCGAAATAGGAAGGTGACATCATGCCCAAGCGAGGACGATCGGTCCTGCAGAACTGGGGTGTGACTAGTAGTGGCAAATCCATATCCATCTAAATTTTACTATTTCCATTAGCTTTAGATTTGTATTAATTAGCTTTTCTTTGATGCTTTTACTACATTCATTCATCTACAAATGCTACGACATCTTTGCTATTAGATTCTTCGTTTCCACAAATAAAAAGAATCTTGCACTACTGCCAGTATGTGCAGATAAGAAGGGTCCGTTGTAATTTATACTCCCATCCTCCCCACCTCAACTTCTTTGACCCCTTCACTGGACATGCCGCATGTGTCTTTCCAACATAGCAATACTCCACAAGAGAGAGAGAGAGAGGATATACACTCTCTTCACAAGGAAAGGGATTCTATGGTGGTGATTCATTTCGCAATCCCAGTAATGATATTAACATAAATCATTGAGTGCATCACCTATGTACCGAAGAAGCTTGAAAAGTCGAAAGCGATAAGAGACTCAATTTGGAGTTAGTATCAAAGGCTTTTGAGGAGTACCATGGATCTATACCAGAAAGTGTTGATGTTTTCAAAGGGTTGAAAAAATTGAGTTTTAGATCGAGTATCTTGATGAGATTCTAAAGGTTTGGATTATCGCGAGATTGTTAAGTGATATATGACTTAATCTCTTACCCTAATTTGAAATATAGTGGTGTGAGAATTTGACAAGAAGATTATGAAACTTCGATAAAAGGAAGTATAGCGTCTGCTACGAAGAAACATAATACAAACACTACTAGAACAAGAACGGAACGTAGGTGTATTTTTTATTTAATAGAGTTAATGTGACGTTGTCTCTATAGACTTAAAAAACTAATAATGAAGATCATATAGCTTAAAAATCTTCTCGTGAGTCCTAACAATGCCTTAGAAGACTCAGAAACCCATTCCAGAACTTTCAAAATTTTATAGAAATTTTCTTGAGAACCAATACCCTAGAAAAACTAAAAATCAAATAAAAGTATTTTATGTAATTGAAAATCCTACTTTCAATTTTTTATAAAACAAAATTCTAACTACTTACTAGTTGTTGGGCCAGATCCACTAGCACCAACCTGCAATCCGACCCCCTATTAGGTTATAAATCATGACCACACGTCAAAAAATGGGTTAAATCTAAGACGTTGGATCGATTAGTAGAAACCCGTCAACTCGTAATCCGCACGATATCCTTCGATTAATCATGGCCGCATGATTTGAGAGTGAGAGCATTGAAACTGCTTGATCCTTTATTCTAGGGTTGATATAGATGGGAAATCAGAATTGAACTCAAATTTCGTCCAATTTCTCTATTATATAAGCAGTAGAACCCGGAAACTTTGAATCCTTGTTTCAAAAAACCTTTCCCATATTCTTCGAGTACCTTTGACGATATTTTGTCGTGTCTGACGCTTTCCCGAACTCCCAATCAACTTTAACTACCACTATCCTCTTTCCCGCTCATTTTCTACTAGTTAGCACCTTTCCTCAGTCGGCCATGACTTCCAGCAACCTACGAATCCACTTTTATGAACTTGGGATACGACACGACAACACTATTCCTAATAGGAACTTCTAGTACTTACTATACGAAATTCGACCGTCGATTAGGTGATCCGACTTCACTGATGCTCTCGTAGCACGATCCTCTGCATACATGGAAGGATTCACGTGACCATGATGACGTTTAACGGATGAAAATTGATCATACTAGTGCAAAACGTCCAATGTGTTTAGTAGCCCATGCGACTTCCAAAAGTCATATCTTCGCGCCATGACGTCCGATCGACCACAAACCAATACCAAAAGCATCATATTTTTGTCTAAGATTATCTAAACAATTAGATCATAGAATATTGGTTTATGCACCACGTGTGATCCCCAAGATCATTGCGTATCCAGAATCAATCTTCTTACGATTAAAGAAGATTTGAATATTCGATCTTCGATCCGTTTCTCCATTGCGAAGGTGGTGAGTTTCTTCACCCTCTTATATATATTTTTTGTGCCAATCTGACAAGGTACTTTCACCTGGTCTTTGATTTTATAACTAGATCATAGTGAGCCTGAATATCAAAATATGTGCATCAAAACGGAGATCCGCCAATTCCAGTGGACTCATGCCAGTGAAATCTACAATCTAACAATACAAATTGTCAAAATAAGATCATTAACCTTGTGGTTTACAAACTTTTCTCGGTATACGTGCCAAGTATCATGATGTATGAATTTTGAGGTACAACCATTATATTCTAGACTTAAATCAATAATCATAACTAGAACTAAATTAATATATTTTATATTGATAGAGTTTACATAACAGTTAGCTTGCTAGATAAGTAACATAACCGAGATTACTTACTAAATAAGAAACTTGCCTAAATAGTAGCCTTATTTGACCTTGTTTATGAGATTCTCGTCCGTATTGGATGGTTGTGCTTCGAGAATGATTTTGGATTACTAACAATGACAGCCTTGATAGCCTAGTTGGGTTGGTCATCACCTTTCTGTCTAAAGGATCATGCAAGTACAAGCACTTAAATAGTTATAGTTATAACTTTTCGTATATTGCCATGTTATTCATGATTCTTTAACATATGATGTTTACCCATTTACTACACCTTATATGCATGTTTCACACATGTAGTGAGATCCTTGTATAGCTGTCTTTTGATATTATTGTATGTGTTGTCATGTAGGGATCATCATTTAGCCCGAAGTCTATCGATGCCCGAAAAGCCTGCCCGGATCGATGGGCCAAAGCTCGATAGATCGCAGTTATTAGGGTAGCTAGTCCGACCCGATCCATATTAGTGTAGGGTCGGGCTTGGGCTATGTATCCGTCCGCCCGAGCCCCGTCCGATACAAGCTTGGACTATGTGTCCTCCTGAGCCTGGCCCAAGGCCAAATGATGATCATCAACTTAAACATGTAGATAACAAAATTAATTATTAAGTATTTTAGACAAAGTCAAGCTCAGCTATTTGGCCGCAGCTTAGCTCGCAGTCGAAGTAGTAGACATCAATATATAGAGAATAGAGTTGGCTATCAATATTAATTGTAGTTTCCCCATGTGCAAGAGTACTTTCTTGGTGGCTTTGATCAGCTTCAGGTGGGTAAACTCTAATTTCTACAATGGAACTTGTAAACACGAACTTGAGTACATTCTTATTCTTTTTTTAACAAACTTCACAGATTTGTGGTGGAGGTTTGGAAACAAGAACTTCCAAGTTCAAAAGTCATATTTCTATAATGGAACTTGTCTAACCCTTGCTTTGGGAAGATTTTTTTTGTATTTTGAAAACGTAAAACATACAAAATATTAAATTTTATAGAGCTAGCCTGCCCGATACGACTTGGTCCAAAAAGTCTGACTCTTATGGGTGGATTGGGCTTCAAAAATAATAATTAAGCACGGCCCAAAATTTTTTTATGGCCAAAAAAATCGGCCCATGCTCGACCCGAGCCTGTACTTTACTGGCTTGGGTGGCCCGACCTGGCCCAATGCCGATTCCTATTATCATGTTTGTGTATTTCATGCATGTTGTGATTTTTTTGATCGTGTAGTGAGGTTGGGAATGGGGTAAATGGTTACTTATCACATGGATATTTGACGTGTTGCGATCTCATGTTAGTACATGAGTTCGGTGATATTTCCTTATTCTAGGAAATCCTAAGTCCGCCCGCATGACAGTAATGATTTCTAAAATACACATTATCATGCATCGTTTCAGGATCCTTGTTGCACTATTACCATGATTTGACCTAGTACCACTTATTCATGCTAGCATTATTCTATCCATATTAGTCTTAATATTCTTGCTATCTATTGGTTATACATGTATAGTGCACAATTATCATGCATGCTAGCTATTCCCTTGACCTTCTTACTATATATATATATATATTTTTTTTTTTATATATATTTTATATATATATATATATATATATATTTTTTTTTTTTTAATATATATATATATATATATATATATATATATATATATATATATATATATATATATATATAATATATATATTTATATATATATATATATATATATATATATATATATATATATATATATATATATATAAATAAATAAATAAATAAATAAATATATATATATATATATATATATATATATATATATATATATATATATATATATATATATATATATATATATATATATATATATATATATAGTAATAAGGTCAAGGGAATAGCTAGCATGCATAATAATTGTGCACTATACATATATAACCAATAGATAGCATACAATAGCTAATATATATATATATATATATATATATATATATATATATATATATATATATATATATATATATATATATATATATATTCCTCGTGGCCGTAGCCCGTTGGGAACGGTGGAGCACCCCGGCATAGTAGTGCGGGTTCGAGCCCCCTTGGAGGCATGCCTCCAAGCACCATTAAGAAGTGGACTCCCTCAAAATATATATATATATATATATATATATATATATATATATATATATATATATAGTCCTCGTGGCCGTAGCCCGTTGGGAACGGTGGAGCACCCCGGCATAGTGGTGCGGGTTCGAGCCCCCTTGGAGGCATGCCTCCAAGCACCATTAAGAAGTGGACACCCTCAATATATATATATATATATATATATATATATATATATATATATATATATATATATATATATATATATATATATATATATATGAGGAGGGATCCGCATCCCCTCATTTTTTGCATCCCCAAGCATTCCCATGTTAACAACCGTTGGATGTGCTTTAAGTCATCTAATCTTAACCGTTGGTAAATCAATGGTTAAGATTAGATGACTTAAAGCACAATCCAACGGTGTGAGTAGGGGGGATGCTTAGGGATGCAAAAAGTGCGGGGACGCCTAGGCATATATATATATAATTTTATTTTTATTAGAAACTCTCCATTTTATTCATAACATGGCGCAAAATGCCGTAGCCCTTACAAGTAAGTGCGAAATGCCAAAACCCTAAACAGGAAAAAGGAACATAAGAGCACCAGCCCGAGCGTATCCGGGTGGGGAAAACAAAATAGTTGAAAGGATGAGGTGGTGGGGACGCTACTCCTCGACGAAGAGGATCAGGAGAAGGACCTCACCAGAAAAAGTGATATACGGCGGTTTCTGGGAGTTGGTTGCTATCATCTGACGAGCGGCTGCTATCTTCTTGGCTGCCAGATAAGCCTCTGGAGTGGAGTGGTCGCTGTTCTGGAGGCCCTGAGCCGCGTCGATAGCAAGCTCGACCCCCAACATCCTGGCAGGCAGCTCGGAGGCTGCTGTGGCTTTGCAAACATGGAGTTACTGTATGGCGACCTCCAGAGAGTAGGCCGCCGCGATCCGCTCAAAGTAATTCTTTAAGACAATCGGAGCTTCGCGGATCGCTTGTATCCCGACCACGAGATGGCCATCCACCGGAGGGGACAACAAGCTGACGGACTCTCCCGAGAAGGGGACGCCACACCCTGGTGAACCCGCAACATCCTCCTCCCCGATGGAGCCCTGCAAGGCCGGCTCCGCCAAATCAACGGTAGCCTCAGTGGTGTCTCCAACGTCTACCCTTCCGTAAGGCTCCCCTCCGCCAGTAGGAGGGTCTGAAGCCACCACTGCTTCCGTTGGGGCATTGTCGTCGGAAGCGGGCCCCGTCGAAGAAAATGGCCGAAGGGCACGCCTGAACGAGACCCGGCAGAACGGGCTCGGCTGGAGAAACTGGATCCCCCATGGAGTGGACAGACAGCGAGACTGCCGCGAGCCCGGGGCACCTACCGCTATCGTGATCGGGACGGATACAGACGCTGCACACTGCAGGTCAGTGCTCGATAACCAAGTCTTGCCAGATGCTACATCCTCCAGGCAAGTTGATAAGAATCCGGAAGGGAGAAGGGCTGCGCAGGTCAATGTCCACAAGCACCCGAGCGCAACTGGGGCAAGATACGACCGAAGTGGCTCGATCCACCAAGATTGGGGAGCCGACACACTGCACAAGAAGGAAAATGGCAGTCTTAGCGAAAAGAGCAACCGGTAACCCGAGCAGAGCCACCCAAAGCGGTAGCACCGCGGGTGCCCGCTTCGGATCAAAATCTGGCGACCATCTGGTCAACCGCAACGGAGCCTTTACAAAGGACCAGACCTCCTTCGACCGTAGACAAAGATAATCCGCCTCCAGAGAAGGTCAGAACAGTAGATGACGCTCGCCAATGACGCCCACAAAAATCAGACCGAGGAAACCCATCTTCCCAATAATTCTGTGAACCACGGCGACTGGAGGCCTCGCGTAG
The DNA here is from genome assembly GCA_029216955.1 of Iris pallida. Taxonomy (NCBI): domain Eukaryota; kingdom Viridiplantae; phylum Streptophyta; class Magnoliopsida; order Asparagales; family Iridaceae; genus Iris; species Iris pallida. Next base: position 295,854 of record JANAVB010012200.1, on the reverse strand, counting down.
AGGAACTCCCCGACCAGGGTGAAGTAAAAAGGGACGGAGAGGGCGGACCACTCTTTCGCAGAGAAGGAAATAGCCGAAAACCCTCCCGAGATAGAGAAAGGCCGAGGAGGGAGGACCAGGGGCGGCAGGGACGCGGCAGCGGTCGCTTCAGCGAAGGAGCAGGCGGCCCGCTGCACGCCCGAACCGAGACCCCGCTCCGAATCGACGTGCAACGTAACAGGAACCGAAGGGGACTCCGCCGCAGGGGACGCCGCCGGAGGGGCCGTTCCCACCGTAAGAGGTACAGATCCTCCAGGGAGTGGAGCAGATCTGCCATTGGGCCGCAGTCGGGGGCGCGGGTCGGTAGGGCAACGCCGTTCGAAAGTTCGCGGCCGAAAAAGAGCACCGAAAGGGGCGAATCCTCGGCCAGGGGGCGCACCTGTATGGTGTAGGTATAAGGTGTGTGCTATATATATATATATATATATATATATATAAAAATATATATATATATATATATATATATATATATATATATATATTATGATTAATGACATGGAAAGATCATAAGTATTGGGTAAGATCCACATTATTGAATGACACTTTAATTCTTATAGACACATGCTTATCCATTGTTAGTAGATCTTTCCATGTCATTAATCATAATATATATATATATATATATATATATATATATATATATATATATATATATATTATGATTAATGACATGGAAGATCATAAGTATTGGGTAAGATCCACATTATTGAATGACACTTTAATTCTTATAGACACATGCTTATCAATTGTTAGTAGATCCTAAGGCAATATTAGAAAGACCACATAATTTTTGCTTGTAATCACGTAATCAACATAGTTGGTTTTAGGTGATTTGGATTAAGACTACTCACCGGTGCATTCTCCAGTGTGCTGACATTCCAACTTATATGTGGGAGGAGCTGCTTGGACGTACTGCTGTGCTTGGAGATATTTTTTTATTTATAAAGGACAAAATATATTGAACAATGGTGATTGTATTAGTTTCCTGAGTTGTAAGCATTGTGGCATCGTTCATTGTATTGAGATCACATATTTTTAATGAGTTGTTCTTTGGCCCAGAGCCGTTGTAGTTCTTCTACATATTATTAATAAAGAGAATTATTTTTATATATCTTGTGTCTATCAATTTATATGACCATTTTTGCTGCAATTACTTGTCTTTAAAGTGTTTTCTCGATCCGTGTTTGGTGAATTGTCTTGTACAAGTACAATTTAGACTTGTTCGGTATCACGCCCAATAACGTCTTTCAGTCCTATGGGATCTGGATGAGACACCCTAACCTAAATCAAGATTACTATTTCATTAAGAGATATTGTCACATTTGAATTTGTTGGTCCTTTTTCTTCCTCCTAAATAACTATGACAACCAACCAAGAAGTAATATGAAATAAATATTTATTATGACTTGTGCATATCATGTATTACGCACATAAGGGAAATAGAGATCACATCCATGTATAATTGCACACAAAGAGTGCCCCATCCCTTAACAAAATGGTGGACATTTCCCAACCAAATCATGCATCATACACAAAATCAGAATATGGAGATAGACCATCACAATGCTGGAAATTATTTGCCAACCTCGTTGTCGCCCCTACACTGGTTTATTTTACTGCAACCTTTACCAAGATACGGTCGCACTGGTTTGCCGCCACCGGGGCGACAATTCACATCAGCGCCCGTCTTCTTACTACACGGAATACCATCCTTCGCCATGGCCCCATTGCTAATGGGAGTTTGTGCAGAAACTATGGTTGCAAATGCAACAAGTACTAGTATAAACCAAGCACGAAAAATGGCAGCCATATTCTTTCTGATAGAAAACACTCACAATACCTATAACATAATAGACATAATTACCATGGTTAGAAGGATCGATAAGATTTTGATCAAAGAAACTGTTATATAACATGTAATAAAAGACATGGTTTTTGTTAATATTATAAAAGGAAAATGCCATTAATAGAGCTGGAAAGGAAGAGAACTATTCAAATAGTAGACCCGAAAATGTTAGGATGAAGGCTTTGTTGTTATAGGCATGTACAAGCGCACGCTCATGCATATGCTGCAGATTGCCATATTACTGTCATAACATTAATAGTGACTTTAAATGAAACCTTAGTGTATATACCTTGATGTTTCTATTCGTTACTTGGGCAGACACCAATTAACAGTAAGGTCGGCATATATATCCGAAATGATGGGTTATATATATAGCAAGAATTGGGGAAGAGATAGAAAGCATTGGTAGTTCTAAGTATAACCAATCTAATCATAGGGGTCATACGTGAAAGGAGGGCAGAGAAATATGCATGGCTTCATACTAGACCTACCATTCAATCCAACTTCAAGAGGAGACTAAATATAGATGATAGACTGATATCTATGCATTAATTGTATACTTCTCTTTCCTGATTGTATTTATGTTGGGTTTCAGAACTTATATATTTTCACAGTAAGATCAAAAGTATAGGTTTAATGTATTTATTCCGATTCAATTCGAGGTATATAAACTATATATCAATTATGGTGATATGTATATATGTTGGCTTTTACTTATATATTAGCATGTCCACGGTATTCATTCGAAAAATAAAGCATATCAATCTACAGTTACCTGAGTAGTCATGGTATACTCGTCTCCTTTCTGAAAAATAAAATTTTCACAAGAGTATCTCGAGGTACAAATTTGCTCAATACTCTGCTCATGGATGGAAAATGCATAACAATATTTTCTCATATTACTATTTCACTATTGGACAGAGTTATTTGGTACTGAGCATAAGATATGCTATGAACTTGAGGTATTATAATCTGTATATTACATTGAGAAAATATTGATTAATAGTTCCTCAACTGAACTTTTAACATCAGGCTGCAAGAAAAACATTACACAATAATATCATCCACCCTACTCCACAAAACTACCCTTACCCTAAACCTAGCCTGCCCCCCATTGTCGCTCTCCCCCCTACCCACTCATTTACCTCCCAACCCCTCCTCTTTAAGTTCAGGAAGCTTCAATATTCAGATTGACACGCCGCTATGATTGAAGAGCTTGATGCATTATACTCTATCAGACTTGGACTTTGGTACCCTTGCCCTAAGGTAAAAAGGTAGTAGGATGTAAGTGGGTATTTACTACTAGACAAAATCCAGATGGTTCAGTTGATCGACTCAAAGCCCTTTTAGTGGCTAAGGGCTTTATCCAACAATATTGGTTGGATTATGTAAAGTCTTTTTTTACTTGTTTGCTACGTTGACTTTAGTTCGAGTTATTTAACTTTGACAATTTTTAGGAATTAGTTTCCTCATCAATTGGATGTGAAGAATGCCTTCCTCAGTATACATCTTTTATAAAACATTTTTATGCAGCAGCCTCCAGGCACCGAACGACCGGGTTGTCTATAGTATGTCCCCTAGAGAAGTCCCTGTATGGTCTGAAGTAGTCACCACGTGCGTGGTTTGATAAATCCATCTGAGTCTTACAACAAATTGGATATGTTCTTAGCAACTTAAATAGGTCCTTATTTACACATTAGATGTCTCAGGCATGGTCATCTTATTTGTTTATGTGGATGACATAATCATCATCAGAGATGATTATGCTAGCATTTCCAAGGTAAAAGAACACTTAGCCTCTTATTTTCATACAAAGAACCTTGGGCCATTGTGATACTTTCTTGGTATGATGTTGTCAGAGAGTTCCAGATGATTGCAACTTTCTCGACGTAAATATACGTTGAATCTTCTATCTGAGACGATATTCCTAGATTGCAGGCCAACAAGCATACGTATTGATTCCACATTCAAACTATTCAGATTGAGCTCTTCATGAAATCCTCCTCTATCTCACCTAGGACGTTATAGATGACTAGTCGAGAAAATTTTATCTTACAGTCACTCGTCTAGACATTGCCTAACTTGTGAGTACAGTGAGCCAGTATATGCAGAATCCTTTGACCTCTCATCTTCAGGTTGTTAAAAGAATCATGCGCTACATAAACTCCTGGACGATTTTATCTACATATGTTATATATTGTTCCTCAACCTTTCCATATGCTAACTTTGTTGCATCATTTGACGTTTATCACTCTACCCGCGATTACCTTGTCTTCTTGTGGAATAATTTGATTACATGGAGGAATAAGAAGCAAAATATAGTTGTTCGTTCTTCTGCAATAGCCGAATATAGAATTATGACACATGCTGGCTTTAAATTGGCTCAACTTGCTCATAGATCGAGTCCCCCCATTCTTGAGCTGCAATCTACAGTGGCAACTAAGTTGTAATTCATATTGCCGAGAATCTAGTCTTTCATGAAAGGACTAAGCACATCAAGATATAATATCACTTTATTTGAGAGAGAGTGATGTAAAAAAGAAAGTTATCCTACAACATGTCTCTTCTTCAGCTTAGCTGACACATATCTTCACCAAATTACTACCTCGACCTTTGTTTGCTCCGTTGTTCTCCAAGATGGGAATGATTGATATCTATATTCCAGCTTGCGGGGAGTGTTAGTTAATTATTATTATATACCTTACTTTAGTCCCATAACGCCTAGGCCAAAGAATGATTGATATCTATATTCCAGCTTGCGGGGAGTGTTAGTTAATTATTATTATATACCGCACTTTAGTCCCACAACGCCTAGGCCAAAGAATGATGTCATGGCTTACTCCTATAAATGTACCAAGGCGTCTCATGTTTTATTCACATTATTAAAATTATAAGTTCTCCCTGAATTTCAAAAATGATCATGGTTGCCCTTCTTCTTCCTTCCCACTCCTCTTCTTCTTCTTCTTCTTCCTTCCCACTTCCCTTCTTCCTTCCTCTTTTCCTCTTTCTCATTTTTCTTCTCCACCCAACCCCTACTAAAAATGTAGAGTTATGTCGTCTATGACTTCCCTTCTTTTTTCTCTTTTTCACTCTCCTTCTTCACCCAACCCCTACTTAAAAAGCATGGCTCTCTTCCTCTTTCTAACTTCTTCTTTGCACGATCCCTATTCTAAGTGGAGAGCCATGGCAAACCATGACTCCCCTCCTCTTCCTCTTTCTCATTTCTTCTTTGCACAATACCCTACTCAAAGTGGAGACCCATGGTTGCCCCCTTCAATCAACCATTCCTTTCCTTTAGTTAACTATCCTCTTATACTTCTCCTATTCCATCTCTCTGACAAACTTTTCTCTTCTGCCTTGTTGTTGTCATGGGTTGGGTAAGCATAGAGAGTGGAAGATGAGGAGGTGAGATTTATTTTCTTTCTATTTTTTTGTTTTTTAAAAACTTTAATTGTATTTAGATTACAGATTTACTTAAGCATGGGTTATTTTGACATTTTCCATCTTTAAGTTAATAGTTTTACCATAAAATAGATGACAAGAGGAAAATTTGCAAAAAAATAAATAATAGTTGGGGTAATTT